>OX456527.1:127013544-127305518 GCA_949748255.1 Eustalomyia histrio
AAAAAATCATGATGTATACACTGCCTTTTTTGCCAAAAAATGAAAAAATTTGTTTTCACTCAATATTATACTCAAATGAAAGGTAGTATTAAGAGCATCTAATAAAACCACTTTTCACTGCGAAATTCCTTGTAGTTTCTAAGATAATGATGATTATGGAGGATCGACAATGGAATGTTTTATACATTTTAATGCAAAATCCATACTAAATCTAAGAATTTCTCAGAGATTTATGCACTGCTAAATAGCCCTTTAAATTGCCTTTCATTTGAGTATAATATTGAGTGAAAACAAAATTTTCGATTTTTTGCAGAAAAGATGATGTATACACTGTCTTTTTTGCCAAAAAATGGAAAATTTTTGTTTCACTCAATATTATACTCAATTGAAAGGAAATATCAAGGGCATAAAATAAAACTACTTTTCACTGCGAAATTGCTCTTAGTTCCTGAGAAAATGATGATTATGGAGGATTGATTATGGGAATTTTAATGCAAAATCCATACTAAATCTCAGTATTTCGCAGAGATTTATGCACTGCTAAATAGCCCTTTAAATTACCTTTCATTTGAGTATAATATTGAGTGAAAACAAAATTTTCGATTTTTTGCAAAAAATCATGATGTATACACTGCCTTTTTTGCCAAAAAATTAAAAAATTTTTTTTCACTCAATATTATACTCAAATGAAAGGTAGTATTAAGAGCATCTAATAAAACCACTTTTCACTGCGAAATTCCTTGTAGTTTCTAAGATAATTCCTTGTAGTTTCTAAGAAAATGGCTAAATAGCCCTTTAAATTACCTTTCATTTGAGTATAATATTGAGTGAAAACAAAATTTTCGATTTTTTGCAAAAAATCATGATGTATACACTGCCTTTTTTGCCAAAAAATGAAAAAATTTTTTTTCACTCAATATTATACTCAAATGAAAGGTAGTATAAGAGCATCTAATAAAACCACTTTTCACTGCGAAATTCCTTGTAGTTTCTAAGATAATGATGATTATGGAGGATGGACAATGGAATTTTTTATGCATTTTAATGCAAAATCCATACTAAATCTTAGAATTTCTCAGAGATTTATGCACTGCTAAATAGCCCTTTAAATTACCTTTCATTTGAGTATAATATTGAGTGAAAACAAAATTTTCGATTTTTTGCAAAAAATCATGATGTATACTCTGCCTTTTTATCTAATAAAACCACTTTTCACTGCGAAATTCCTTGTAGTTTCTAAGATAATGATGATTATGGAGGATCGACAATGGAATTTTTTATACATTTTAATGCAAAATCCATACTAAATCTAAGAATTTCTCAGAGATTTATGCACTGCTAAATAGCCCTTTAAATTACCTTTCATTTGAGTATAATATTGAGTGAAAACAAAATTTTCGATTTTTTGCAAAAAATCATGATGTATACACTGCCTTTTTTGCCAAAAAATGAAAAATTTTTTTTTCACTCAATATTATACTCAAATGAAAGGTAGTATTAAGAGCATCTAATAAAACCACTTTTCACTGCGAAATTCTTGTAGTTTCTAAGATAATGATGATTATGGAGGATCGACAATGGAATTTTTTATACATTTTAACGCAAAATCCATACTAAATCTAAGAATTTCTCAGAGATTTATGCACTGCTAAATAGCCCTTTAAATTACCTTTCATTTGAGTATTATATTGAGTGAAAACAAAATTTTCGATTTTTTGCAAAAAATCATGATGTATACACTGCCTTTTTTGCCAAAAAGGAAAAAAATTTTTTTCACTCAATATTATACTCAAATGAAAGGTAGTATTAAGAGCATCTAATAAAACCACTATTCACTGCGAAATTCCTTGTAGTTTCTAAGATAATGATGATTATGGAGGATCGACAATGGAATTTTTTATACATTTTAATGCAAAATCCATACTAAATCTAAGAATTTCTCAGAGATTTATGCACTGCTAAATAGCCCTTTAAATTACCTTTCATTTGAGTATAATATTGAGTGAAAACAAAGTTTTCGATTTTTTGCAAAAAATCATGATGTATACACTGCCTTTTTATCTAATAAAACCACTTTTCACTGCGAAATTCCTTGTAGTTTCTAAGATAATGATGATTATGGAGGATCGACAATGGAATTGTTTATACATTTTAATGCAAAATCCATACTAAATCTAAGAATTTCTCAGAGATTTATGCACTGCTAAATAGCCCTTTAAATTACCTTTCATTTGAGTATAATATTGAGTGAAAACAAAATTTTCGATTTTTTGCAAAAAATCATGATGTATACACTGCCTTTTTTGCCAAAAAATGAAAAAATTTTTTTTCACTCAATATTATACTCAAATGAAAGGTAGTATAAGAGCATCTAATAAAACCACTTTTCACTGCGAAATTCCTTGTAGTTTCTAAGATAATGATGATTATGGAGGATGGACAATGGAATTTTTTATGCATTTTAATGCAAAATACATACTAAATCTTAGAATTTCTCAGAGATTTATGCACTGCTAAATAGCCCTTTAAATTACCTTTCATTTGAGTATAATATTGAGTGAAAACAAAATTTTCGATTTTTTGCAAAAAATCATGATGTATACTCTGCCTTTTTATCTAATAAAACCACTTTTCACTGCGAAATTCCTTGTAGTTTCTAAGATAATGATGATTATGGAGGATCGACAATGGAATGTTTTATACATTTCAATGCAAAATCCATACTAAATCTAAGAATTTCTCAGAGATTTATGCACTGCTAAATAGCCCTTTAAATTACCTTTCATTTGAGTATAATATTGAGTGAAAACAAAATTTTCGATTTTTTGCAAAAATCATGATGTATACACTGCCTTTTTATCTAATAAAACCACTTTTCACTGCGAAATTCCTTGTAGTTTCTAAGATAATGATGATTATGGAGGATCGACAATGGAATGTTTTATACATTTCAATGCAAAATCCATACTAAATCTAAGAATTTCTCAGAGATTTATGCACTGCTAAATAGCCCTTTAAATTACCTTTCATTTGAGTATAATATTGAGTGAAAACAAAATTTTCGATTTTTTGCAAAAAATCATGATGTATACACTGCCTTTTTATCTAATAAAACCACTTTTCACTGCCAAATTCCTTGTAGTTTCTAAGATAATGATGATTGTGGAGGATTGACAATGGAATTTTTTATACATTTTAATGCAAAATCCACACTAAATCTAAGAATTTCTCAGAGATTTATGCACTGCTAAATAGCCCTTTAAATTACCTTTCATTTGAGTATAATATTGAGTGAAAACAAAATTTTCGATTTTTTGCAAAAAATCATGATGTATACACTACACTGCCTTTTTATCTAATAAAACCACTTTTCACTGCGAAATTCCTTGTAGTTTCTAAGATAATGATGATTATGGAGGATCGACAATGGAATTTTTTATACATTTTAATGCAAAATCCATACTAAATCTAAGAATTTCTCAGAGATTTATGCACTGCTAAATAGCCCTTTAAATTACCTTTCATTTGAGTATAATATTGAGTGAAAACAAAATTTTCGATTTTTTGCAAAAAATCATGATGTATACACTACACTGCCTTTTTATCTAATAAAACCACTTTTCACTGCGAAATTCCTTGTAGTTTCTAAGATAATGATGATTATGGGGGATCGACAATGGAATTTTTTATACATTTTAATGCAAAATCCATACTAAATCTAAGAATTTCTCAGAGATTTATGCACTGCTAAATAGCCCTTTAAATTACCTTTCATTTGAGTATAATATTGAGTGAAAACAAAATTTTCGATTTTTTGCAAAAAATCATGATGTATACACTGCCTTTTTTGCCAAAAAATGAAAAAATTTGTTTTCACTCAATATTATACTCAAATGAAAGGTAGTATTAAGAGCATCTAATAAAACCACTTTTCACTGCGAAATTCCTTGTAGTTTCTAAGATAATGATGATTATGGAGGATCGACAATGGAATGTTTTATACATTTTAATGCAAAATCCATACTAAATCTAAGAATTTCTCAGAGATTTATGCACTGCTAAATAGCCCTTTAAATTGCCTTTCATTTGAGTATAATATTGAGTGAAAACAAAATTTTCGATTTTTTGCAGAAAAGATGATGTATACACTGTCTTTTTTGCCAAAAAATGGAAAATTTTTGTTTCACTCAATATTATACTCAATTGAAAGGAAATATCAAGGGCATAAAATAAAACTACTTTTCACTGCGAAATTGCTCTTAGTTCCTGAGAAAATGATGATTATGGAGGATTGATTATGGGAATTTTAATGCAAAATCCATACTAAATCTCAGAATTTCCCAGAGATTTATGTACTGCTAAATAGCTCTTTAAATTCCCTTTCATTTGAGTATAATAATGTATAATATCAAGTGAAAATTTTTTTTCGATTTTTTGCAAAAAAGGATGATGTATATATACACTGTCTATTTTGCCAAAAAAAAATGGAAAATTTTTGTTTGACTCAAAAAAAATGGTTTTCACTCAATATTATACTCAAATGAAAGCCAATACTAAGAGCATCCAATAAAATTACTTTTCACTGCGAAATTCCTTGTAGCTTTTAGGATATTGATTATTAGGGAGGATCGACAATGGAATTTTTTATGCATTTTAATGCAAAAACCATACTTAATCTCAGTATTTCGCAGAGATTTATGCACTGCTAAATAGCCCTTTCATTTGAGTATATTGAGTGAAAACAGAATTTTAGATTTTTTGCAAAAAATAATGTATACACTGTCTTTTTTGCAAAAAAAATAAAGGCAATACTAAGAGCATCCAATAACACTACTTTTCACTGCGAAATTCCTTGTACTTTTTGAGATATTGATGATTAGGAAGGATTGACAATGGAATTTTCAGAATTGCGCAGAGATTTATGCCCTTTAAATTACCTTTCATTTGAGTATAATATTGAGTGAAAAAATTATGATGTATACACTGACTTTTTCCAAGAAATTAAAAAAATTATTTTCA
The DNA here is from genome assembly GCA_949748255.1 of Eustalomyia histrio. Lineage (NCBI taxonomy): Eukaryota > Metazoa > Arthropoda > Insecta > Diptera > Anthomyiidae > Eustalomyia > Eustalomyia histrio. Next base: position 127,018,564 of record OX456527.1, read on the forward strand.
TTCAATATTATACTTAAATGAATCAGACTCATTTAGACTATAAAGTCCCTTGTGATACCACGGAAGCTAGTAAAATTATATCACTAGCTGTTCCGTTGAACCATCCCGATTGCCTCAAAAAGTGTCCAAGTCAGCCGATATCGGTATCAGCCAAATCACTCAGGTCCTCAAAGAAACATGAGCCCAAATACAGTCCCCTCCTGCGAGCCAGGGCAGGACAAGGGAATACTAAGGGCATCCAATAAAACTACTTTTCACTGACAAATTCCTTTTTGTTTCTGATAAAATGATGATTATGGAGGATCGATTATGAAAACTTTAATGCATTTTAATGCAAACTCCATACTAAATCTTAGAATTTTCCAGAGATTTTCGAACTGCTAAATAGCTCTTTTTGATTTGAGTATAAAATTGAGTGACAACAAAATTTTCGATCATGTTTTGGGAAAACATGTACAAAACAGTGTTTTGTTTCAAAACACATGCAAAACACGTGCAGTGCAAACGTAGCCTTATCTCAAATGAAAGGGAATACTAAGGTCATCCAATACAAATTACTTTTCACTGAAAAAATCCGTTTTGTTTTCGCATCTAGAGAAGTTTTTCACCTCCATAATTTTACTTCAAAAGTTTTTTACATTATTTGTATCAAAAAAAGTAGAAAACATTTTTTAGGATATTGGTGGAGGGTATTCAAAGATTCGCCACAGCCAAAATAAAACCTTTTTTACTTGTTTTTGTTTGGTATTTACAATCAGCTGTTTTAACTATCTTACTTATTCTTACCAATTTTTCGTTTGTGTACTTTTTTGGATATTTTTCTTTTTAGGAGTAAATTTTGTCTTTCTGTAATTTTGTTACCGAGCAGTTTTTACTAAACTTTACTGGTAAAATACACAAAACGAACCTAGTTTTGTAAAAAAAATCATTCTTTTGTAAATTACAACGACTTATAACTCTATTAAAATTAAATTAAAATTGAACAATAAAAAAAACTTATAAACTCTAAACAGTTAAAGCCATGGATGCCAAGCCGGATCCATGCGACATAAATTGTCTTGATTTGTAGCCCGCTGTAATAAAATGGACATTTTCTGTGATTCGATTTTATCGAAATATGAAATAGTGGTTAAACGATTCAATATCGCATTAACGGTCTTATTTACCAAAACTTTCATATTTTCTGTTATATTAGCATCGACCGAACCACTTCGCATGACATCTGTGGGTTCCAGCACGCGTTTCTTGTGCAAAGATATGATCTCATCACGTAGAATAGTTTTTAGTATTGATGAGAGTTTGTAGTTAGGATGTCCAAAACAACGAGCGGTGGCAACAATTGCAGCAGATAGAGGTCCAGAAATGCCAATACTGGTTAAAAATTCTGCGACATTCGGTGTAAGACGGAAGGGAACGGGTCTGTTATGATCTAACTCTTCTTCATCGTCGTTAATCTCAAATTTGAAATAGGAAACATTCATTAAACCAGAATCTTGATGTATATAAATCATGTCTGTATTTAAACGAGTTAAATGTAAAGCATATTCACATAAGAAAGCCAATGCCATTTGTAGAGTCATCTATGGACATTTAACGTGGGTAAGCAAATTAGAAAGTTTAAATAGCTATTATATAATTGTACTTACCATTTTACGAAATTGCCAAAAGTCTGTAGCAGATACAAATGTTTTTATTGCCCATCGTTTTAATAGTGTCTTTGGCACTATATTCCGTTGTATCTCTTGGAATATGTCTCTTAGTATTTTATGTGTTATTTGAGCTCCTCGCGACTGAACTTCCGATAATCGTTCATAATACTTCATGATAGGCAAATCATGTTCTACATCTATTTTGGCACAAGCTCTCTTATATATTTCATATAATGGTATACTGGCAGGATTATCTTCGACCAAACGCATTTGTGGTGAAATGGGCACCACACGTGGAACGGTTATATTTAAAAAACGACGTGTTGTCTCCTTTTGTTTTTCCAAATAAGAGTTTAACATGCGCAGTAGCTGCAATACGCGTTCTTCGCCACGAGCATCGCCTAAACCGGTATCGATGGCCACCAGATAGGGATAGATTTTGCCATTAGTTCCACGTATATGTAAACGACGAGCTGCCGTGTTATTCTTTTGTACAATTTCAACTATGGGCATAAATCTTGATATTCTTATATGATAATGTGAGGACGAGGGTATGAGAAATTCTCCTGGTAATTCTACTTCGGCTGTTTTTTGACTAAAATTCGACAAAAAACGACATTTGTCCTCTAAAAGGAATGATGTAGGCAATTTCTTAACCTTTATTTCTAATGCCTTAATCCAAGACTTCAGTTTTGTTATCAAATTGTGTAACTTCATAGAGTCCGGCTTAGTGAAGTCAAAATCACGGGTAAATAGTTCTTTCATCGTTTGAAACTCAGGATCTTGGAACGTAACTTGAGCTCGACGAGCCAAAGACTCTGAGGCGGAAGAATACGATGACGATGAAGCCACCGATCCCGGTATATTTTCAATGCCAATACCGAATGTTGAGTCCAGCTTTTTAACAAAGTGTAGGGTGTGTGGTGTAATGGTGGCCTTACTTACCGTACTTCTTGTCTCAAATGCTATAGCATAACATTTGATAAGACCCTGTCTAAGTTGGCGCAAAACCTCCTCAGTCCAACTTTCTCTAAACCAAACCATTTGATCAACTATACCCTCCAGAGAGCTAAGAGTGGTGGGGTGCACTTCTCTTTGGGCATGCATAACCTTAGAGCAACGCCACATTGGTGGAGTGGCCCTAATAGGATTAACCGACGTTGATCCAGAGGTAAACACTTGATTGCTTTCGAGATTTTGCTAACATTTTATATTAGATATTAGTTATAATGTTTAAAAACACATTAGATGGACATTTCGAAGAATGTCAACACTTGTTTAAAATCGCAACTTACTTGAAGATTATGTGGTCTTCCTGAAGCCTGTTCAGCAGTCTTATGTTTTTCTCGTTGCTCTATTTTCAATGTCAAATATAAAGTGCGTATCGGAAAATAAACAGCCTGAGGATACAAACGTCCTACCTAAAAATATATAAACCCCCTTCCACATTGAATATACATCACAGTAAGTCCCATTAATACAATGTTTGCTAAATTAGCTAATGAGAATTCATATAAACAAATTTTGAATTTAACTCTTATAAATTTTAACGGAGCATTGTGGTTTCGGGCAGAAGTAATACATGACTAAATAAAGTACTTACACTACTTAATATATTCAATATAACGATGCCATCGTATTGCACCAAACAGCATAGCAGCTGAGGTATCCAAGGTAGCCAGTGCGAGGGCGGCATACCCCTACTATACTTCTCCAGAGTACTCATTAAAGCATTATCTACATTATCATATGACAACAACCACAAAACTTTAGCCAAATATTTACGAGTCTTACTCTCATTTTCTTGACGACAGGCGTGCAAGTAGCACGTTAATGCATTGACTCCCAAAGCGATTTGCGTGTGACACAAAAACATATGTTCCATAAAATCACCCCACATGGCCCATGCCTTGGTAAGGCCACGATGTAATTGAACAGCAGCGCTAAATACCTTGGAGGCTTCCTCTGAATCACCCACTTTGGACAGTAGAAAACCTTTGAGAGCATAAAATTCTGCAATCATTTCAGCGGTAAAGAATTTAATATTTGTAGATTCTATAACATTCAAGGCATCCTCAAAATGTTTGCGGCTAGCAGATGAAGCAGTTTGGATAAAACACTTTACCTCTTGGCGTATTTTCTAAATATATAAAAAATACATGTGAAATTTTATTCGCTTCGATGCCCATCTTATATGAATTCAGCAAAATTTTTCAAAAGTGATTTAATTTTACCAGTTCTTTTCGATGTACAATAAATTATTCTATAATCGCTTTAAGTTACAAAAACATTCTTAGAGATAAATAAAAAAAATGTTTAAAGTGATAAAAATTGTTGAAATATTTTATGCAGTGTTGCCACCAAAAGTTCAACAAAAAATGGCACTAAAAAAATTAGAGTTATTTTATACGTTTACGTCATTTTTAATAAACCAAAGGTTGGGTGCGAACTGGCTAAATAAAATCTAAACTAAATTCACGTTTCTAAATTTCTTTGAAATTTAAAAATATTTTCAAATATTTTTCAAAGCAATTTTAAAACCCTTTGTCAATTTGTATTTAGTTTAGAATTTATTTAGCCACCTCGCACAGAACCTTTATACCTATCATGTTATAAATAACAGGTGTGTTCGACGTACGTTACCGCGGGTGCCCGCGGGAACCCAATCTTACCAGAAAGCGTTTCTTGCAACAAAAATTGGGTAAATGAGAGTGTTCATGAGAGAGTAATTGTGTTTCTCTTTTTACCAGAACTTACCCGTACTTTTTGTTTGGGTAAAATGGTAAAATTGTCAAATTATCAGCTGCTGCTAATAAATTAACCGTTTTGCATTTTGAAAAAAAATTAAAGTTAAATAAAAGTTTGCTATAAACAACTTAATTATGAAAAATACATTTGAAAATGTAAATAGATATTTGCCATTTAAAATATTTTTATTAATTAAGCTGTTTTTAATATGAATAAATTTGACGTTTATTTTTGGGTATAAAATGTGGTTTTGTGAGAGAATTTTTTGATTGCTCTCATTTTACCAGACTTTACCCAAAATTACCTCGTACAGACCTAATGTTTATTGAGCAATATAAAGTAGTTGCTATTGTTTGTAAATACTTTGAATTTATTTTATGTTTTGTTTTGTATTTGAATTTTATGTTTAGAAACTTCATTCAAAGAAAATTTTATTAATAGACGTTAAATTTATAAATAAATCTTCCACATTCTTCTTTGTAATTCTGTGGTTTTTCACTTATTTAATCGTGATGAAATAAGAGGTTATGGGCCTTTACGAAAAATCTACTGGTATTGTGCAGTTTGCAGGATACAATTTTGGAAATCGGAAGTTCCGGGTGGAAAGGCATTTGTCATCGGTAGGTTGTATTAAATATGTTATAGATGCTAAGGTTATTGTGTCGATGATAGGCTTTTTCCACTGACCTATATCTTACATCTTTCATCAATTTGCAAAGATATTATAATCTTCCCATAAGAATTATACAAGCCAAAAATTCTACATCTTTCTACATCTGCAAAAGATGGTCCTTTTTCATTTAGTTCTATCTTACATCTTTCGTTATTTTAAGTGTCATCACTACGAAAATGGAAAAAACTATTTTCTTTGTGCCATCACTAGCAAACTGACATTGCAAAAAATAAATAAAAAAAATTATTCAACAAAGGCAAATGAGCGGCACATGTAAGAATTTCATACTTATGTCTGCCAAAAATTTTTCTCCATGATCATCTTCATCAAGAATGGCCTTTAATATTTTAATGTACTGCATTAAAATTCGGGTTTGTTCTTGCAAAGCAACAACTACTTCAATGATTAATGCTTTCAATAAATCTATTTTTTATTTTTAACAAAAATTATGCGTCTTTTTCTTTTATTTTTCTTTTTGACAGCTGAATAAATAACAAATGAAAGATAAAAGATGTTGCCAATGAAAATTCATGTTTCATGTTTTCAACATCTTCCATGCGTTTCACAAAGATGTTGTTCATTGTAAAAAGCCTATTATACATGATGACTACATCAAATATGTTCGATATAAGAAGGCTGCAAAAGAAATGTGCGACGTTTAAAAAGAAATCTGCCCAGAATCAAACCTTGGTAAGGAAGGAACTCGCAAAATTAAGATTGCGTGAAGGAGAATATATAAACAACCACCTATTGAAATTTAATTCCCTAAACCAACAATTAAAATATGATGGAGCCAAACCTGTAGAAGCAGATTTGGTATCTCAACTGTTTTTGTCTCTACCCGAATCATACGATCCTGTGGTGACTGCTATGGAAGTTTTACCAAATGAAGAGCTGAATGTTTCATGTAAAAAGCAACGTTTGTTAGCAGAAGAATCCAAGAAGAAACAAAGACAATCCGAAGTTTTTGAAGAAAAGATTACCGCTTTGGCTACAAAAAAGATGACAACAAAATTTAACGGAAAATTACATAAATGTGGACGTTACGGCAATATAAAAAAGGAAGCAAAAATTGCAGTGGGACCAAGTGTTAGTTTATGGCCGATTGTAATGAATATTCAAAAATCAGTGATGATTTCGGTTATTTTGCTTTGGATCAGAGAACTGCAACTGCTGATTGCAAAACGTCCATACGCAATCAACACAAGAATAAATATGTGTTTGCGTTCAAATGCTGAATATAGTCCAAAACACATAATTGTTGATGATTTTAAATCAATCAAACGACGTGCAAATTGTTTTGTCACTGATTTATAATCATCGGTCTTTGTTAAACCATTGATTTTATTCTGTTCATTCGAGCCAACAATAATTTTTTTGATGTAGAATAAATCAGAAAAAGCAATAAATAACGTGTATGTGTGTATTCATAATTAAAACAAAATAGTTTCTTATCTATAAAAAGAGGGTGGTTTTGTAGAAACACATTTCATAAATTAGGGTGGGTCTAAAATCCGTTTTTTTAGAATTTTTATTGATAATACCAAAAATATTATTCTTTGTGAATTTTTTTTCTTAAATTTAGGTCGATATCTCAGGCTCTCCCAACCCGGTTAAAATTAAATATTGCCCAATTTTCCAATCAAAATAGAAGAAAAAAAAATTTAGACAATATTTAAATTTTTCCGGATTAGGCTTAAATTTTTTTCCAAAAAAATATTTTTATTTCACAAAGAAGAATATTTTTAGTATTGTATTACTAATAAAAATTCTAAAAAAGCGGATTTAAGTCCCACCCTAATATACATTTATGAAATGTGTTTCTATTTTGTTTTGATTATGAATACACTCATACGCGTTGTTTGTTGTTTTTTCTGAGTTATTCAACGCTGACATTTGCATAAAACAATCGACAGATGATTCACACTGATCCCAATTACGCGTTCAGTAATATGATGCTGATTTTATTCCACAGTGAATTTTGTTGAATTATTAAATGTGAACAAGTATTTTTGTGTATGATTAAATTAAGAAAAAAGTTGATTTTGCAGTTCTCTGGTAGGTATCTATTGCTTGAAATTACGGGTATTACACGTACACTCTTGTTTAAACAAAATTTCTGTCTGACGTATGACAAATTTACAATAAGTTTAATTCTGTAAAGTCGCCAGGTATTATGTTCTCTACAGCAAACAAATTAATAATTTTTTGAAGCTTTAGAAGGTCAATCAAAAGAATCTCAAATATCACCTTTTCGCTGCATTTTCAAATGATCTTAAATTGAGTGCCATTATATATATACTTTTAATTGGAAAAGTTTTTTTTTTTTTTTAAGATGTAACTGTTTTTGATTTTAAATAAAAGTTCTACAACTCTAAATGAAACAACCTATATATAAATGAGTTTTAGCTGAAAGATATTAGTTCCAAAAATATTGTGATAAATTTAAATCTTCTGGTACGAAATGAAGGATTTTGTTTAAAAAATTTTTGAAGTTATGTTACGAAAAAACATATAAAAATCCAATTATAACTTTAATTAACTTGACGTTTCGCTTAATGTTTTATTAACTCACTGATAAGAACCTGATAAATATAAATTTCGATATGAACCAAAATTTTTCCACTTAAATCAATTCTAATAAAAAATGCTCATTTACAAATAAAGAATCTCAAATTAAATTCAACATTTCTAAATTTCAAAAAAAAATGTTCACTTTCATGTAGTATTTTCTTAAATTTCAAAACAACGTAGAAACAATCAAATTATAACCACTTTTAAAAAAATTTGCTGCATAGTATTACCTGGAAACAATCGACGACTGGAACTGATGGTATGGTATATATGCGCGCAAGATTAAGCTGGCATACCTCTGCTAAATTGTGCTTTCGGGCGATTTTAGCAAAATAAATGATAGCTTTAGCCGAAGCATGTATTCCCAACATAGTATTACCCTGATCGGGATGTTCTTCTAAATGCTGCGTTACAATCTGATAAAGATGCTGACGCCAAGTAAATATCTCCGACCAGTGTGAAAGATCATCGGTTATAATAGGCAAACGATTTCTCCAGGTCTTGACAATGCCTTTCATGTCCGGCAACGACGTATTGCGTGATTGAAGTTTAATCTGATATATTTGATTCGCTTCGTATAATTCAATTATATGCTGTGCTGCCTGCAGATACTGCTGGTGAATGTGTGAGACTATATGCGGTAGACGACACCATTCACGTATGCATAGCCTTGAAGCTATTTCCACATATTTTTCTCCATTTGCCAATTGTTGCTCTTCTGGATTTAATATGGACAAGTAGCCTTTGTATAAATTAACCTTATAGCCATGTTGTTCCGGATGGGCTTGTTCTACTTTAAGTAAAGCCTTCTTCATGAGATTCCAATCTGGCACACGCCAGGCACTTTCCATTATAAGAATTTCGTTTTGTTCCCGTTTATTCTGGGCATATTCCAGTATAGTATCCCATTGATCGAGTTCTTTGGTACAACGTATATAATGATTTTCCCATAACATAATTTCACTATTCATATTCTCATTAAAGATGCCATTCGACAAGTCATCCTTATACCTAGACATGGCTAGGTCGTAAGCACCCTGGGCCTCTTCAAAAAATCCCATTTGCTCGTAAGAAATAGCAAGATTTGTTTCAGAATACTGGGCATAATTCATCCATACACCAGCCCATAAGTCTTCTTCATGCATGGCTGAATACATTTGTGCTAGAGAATCGTCCATAAGAAACCCAGAATTGGTGACATTTTGCTTAGAAACCATTTCTTCCAACACCAGAGTCATGCGATGCCACAAATTATGGGCTTTTCCCAAGTATACACACAAATTGGGGGGAATGTAAATTTTTGGATCACAATGAGTTAAACTCTCGACGAACGTATTTATAGCACTGGGTGATGAGTCCTTTTGTATAATATTGGATCCAGAAGATAAAAATGGTATAACATCGTGGACTATAGAGTGTTGTTGATGACTGTCAAATATTGACCATATACGAGGAAATATCGATAACCAAACACTTTCTGCCAAACTGGTGTCCATATGACATAATTGCGATGTGGCCATCAATAATTGATCTGTACGTATTTTACGATTTATTTCCAAAAACTCAATTTGACGGTGTATTAACTTGCATATTTTAATATTTCTAGTGGGTGAAAATTTTTCATTATCCGTTTGATCTTGCTGGCTCCTTTTTTTTACATAATCCAAATTTACATCCACTTCAAATTCTTCATCATCGTCATCTATAACTTGAGGCATATCCATACAATCCGTATCCGAGGAAGTATATCTAACATATTGACTTTTTTCTTCATTATCGGCCATATTGATAATGGATGTTACACTTGGAATTTTATGCATATCATTGGCGTTCTGTATAGGTCTCGTAGTATTGGCCGTTAGTATCAATAGCTCTATACATTGCTTAATCCAATAGTGGGTGCCTATAGCATCCCACGCTTGGGAGCATATAATATAGAGTAAGCGACCATGCGGACGTCGGTGCATAGAAGCATCAATTATTTCGAAGAATTTAGCTCTTATGGCGGGATTTTGACTACGCAGTCCTTGCATGAAGGCTCCCTGTAGCACAACACAGAATTCATTTTTTTTTAAATGCTCATCTCTGTAAATATAGTTAATCATCTCGAGAAGTTGTATGTGCAGTTCTGGTTCATTATGGAATTTCTTTTCAACATATTGCATTAGTTTTACCAACAATACCGATTTTTCACGTATTGACGGAATTTGTACCAAGAGATGTTGTTCCTTAACTCTAACCCAATCATCAAGCATCTTGACAATAAATTTTAATATTTTTGAATCATTACTCTTTTCAATCAAACTAGTTATAATGCCGCTTATTAAGAGTCTTCGCAATCCTACACTCAATAAACCTATGCGGTTTTTAATCATATCCAATGATAGTATCAGCAATTCCAAAGATAAACGGTTACGTTCTGCCAAAGTAGTTGTAACTGGAGCACTATTATTTTGCATGGCTATGTGTTCTCTAGTCAAGCGATGTAATACTCTTATAAATTGTAGCATTAAACGATCGATATACCCGGGATTATTAGCACAGCAGTCCTTTAAAATCATCAATGCTCCAAGTAGTGAGGAGGGATTAGGTTCAGTACTATTTTCGTAGAGTGTTAAATTATCCACTATCATCTTACTAATGACACTGTAAAGTAATTCTAATTCATCATTTTTGTGCTGTGTATCCGGAGGAAATATCATCATTAGTCGCGTAATGAGTGCATGCAGTAGAGGTACATTCTTTGTGTTGGGATGAATAATACAGGCGGATAAACCTTTTTGTATTGGTCTTATTATAGCCAGTAACTGATCGGCTTTCATGATATTAGCCAAAAATGTTAGAAAATCTAAAGCCGTACAGATATTATTGAGATTTGCATCGGGCGATTCGATTGTGGTAAAAATCTTATCCATCCAATTTAATTTAAATCCAAATGGTTGAGGAAAAACATCTGGTCGCATGGCCATTTTAAGCAAGATAATACATCTGAAAGTGGATATTTAAAGACATCAACATTTGAATTAAACTCACGCATGTGCTCTTCTGAGAGTTTCTTAAAAATGTTATAGGTGATAACAAAATATTTCGACGTCGACTTTAAAATATTTTTTATATTGATCGTTGACCACAGTTGTTTGTTGTAAGCGTTTTTCACATTGTGAGAATTTCATCAAAAAATCATTGTTTTCGCAAATAAAAAATAATATACCTCAAAAGATCTCGTCTTAATTAATAATAATAATTTAATGCCGAAACTTACCTTCTGGATAGATTATCTCCTAAATTAAGAGTTGTAGGCGGACTATCGTTAACTTGGCAAGCCAATCTTATGAGGAAATTTAAAACTGTGTCAGAGTGCAGCTTGCCAATTGGACGGCAACTTTCATCCATTTGTATGCTTAAAGAAGCAGCTGTACTGGTACCTGAAGGAACAAAAAAAACACCATGATCCAGCGAACATTAAGGCAAAATATCCTATTAAACTTACTGCTACGTGTTGTGTCTGTACTTAGGTTCTTACGTTGGGATTCATTAAAATCTTCACCGGAAATGTCGACAGAAGAATTTAATAATTTATTTTTACTTTCATAATCTTTAATGCGTTGCAGCTCCCATTTGATAATAACTTCGGCCATATCTACTGATATTGTTTTATGTTCCAACGTTGCATTTGCTGGAAATCCTAAACGTTGCATATAGTTCACTAAATATACAACCAATTGATGTCTCACGGGAAAGTAGATCTTATAATGACGAACAATTAATTGTAAAATATGGAATAATTGTTGCATTGAATATCCTTCTTCGACAATTATTTTTATGGTCCAGTGAGTCAACATAGCATTGCCATCTTCCATGCGCAATGGCATGGCTGGTGTTAAAACGTCCAAAGCTTGTCTTACCACGGGTCTGGCTTCCAAAGAATGTCCCTTTAGCAAGGAATGAAAGACTTGTAATACGATTTTCTTATGTATCGCTAAACGAGCTATAATATGAGCCAATAATAAATGGCCATGATAGCGGGCCGTCGGATCTATCGAATTTTTACTTAATAGACAAGGCCAAGCAAAAGTCATAAGGCGTCTTAATTTGCTACCTTGACTTTTGTTTTTAGCACCTCCATCGTGTATATGTTGTGAGGCATGTTCTACCAGAAGACAGGCGAACTGTAGTAAAGCAATTCTTAGAGCATCGTCATTTGCATAGGGCTTATCAGGATCAAATACTTTACTTATAAACACAGACGCAATATTACTATTATCTTCTTGAAAGGGTGTGGGCAGTGCTCCTATCAATTTATTACCCTCACCCTTATCAAAACTGGCTACAAAGCAGGGCAACAATATGGAAGTAATAATTTTTGCCTTTAGCTCCACGGACAAGGATGTATTATTGAAATTTTCCACAAAATAAAAGAAGGCTTGTCGTTTCCAATGAACTGTATAACTTTGTGCCACTGTATTCTGTAAAAAATCTCGTAGGAAATGAAAGTCGGGTATTAAATGTAAACACAGAGCCCGCGATAACTGAAAGAGTAATTCAATTTCATCGGTATGGTGGGAAAAATATTTTAATAAAATCTTTCCCACCAAATGCCATTTGTAGCTAATAACATTCTCCTGACAACTGTTGCTTAAATTAAATTGCCACAAATGTTTTAAGCAATTAATCAATTCAGTTTGTGTAACTATCCACTGATCATCGTTCTCCATAACAATATATACTATTTTTATGGCCTGCTCTTGGGCCTCTTGTTTTTGTGCCTCCGACATAATACTGCTATCAATTTGTGCTCCCGCACCGATTAATCTAATTAGGCAACTAATGCATTGTTGTGTTTTTAAAACATTATGATATGATTGACCATCTGCTTGTTTTAGCAAATAGATAAAGAAACGATTCCATTGAGCATCTACTATATTATCATCCGATAGAAAATAGGCGACGGTGTCGTTAGGAAATCGCAAGAGAAACTTTAATAGCGGTGCTCTATAAGGTGACGACGATTCAATCATAAGATTTTTCTCTATTTGCAGTACCAGCTGACATAAATCCTCTATATATTTAGGTGTTGCAGCCGTAATTTGATGAAAGATTTCTATTAGATATACCACCTTCTGTTCATTTTCTGAACCACGTATGGTAGTAAAAAAATTACCTCCCTGCTGTCCTTGCTTGCAAGTTTGTATGGAGATTTCCAAAAGATTTTGACATAATTGTAAAATTTGTTCATTTAACTTTTCATCAAACGTTTGTGGGAACAATCGAGTAAAATAAAACAAACGTTTGGTGACCGTTAATTTGAAATTACGATGATCGCCCAGTGTTAGTAGTAATGGTTGAATTCTATTGTGTATTTCTTTTTGATCGATTTGTGTGCCATCATTAAATCGTTTCATGCATTTAAAAGCAGCTTCTTGTAGTTCGGGTTTATGGTGTGCCATCAATTTAAATAGAATATTTGTAATTTTAAACTTGTATTGTGTATCTGTAATGTAATGGCAAGCGGCCAAGGCCCTTAAAGCACTTATGCGTAATGGTACTAAATTTGTAACATTTTTATAACAATCCAATTTCATTTGAGTAGAATCTTCAGCTTCCGATATTGTCAGAAGATCATTGACGAACAGTTTATGACTGTTGTTGGTAAGATTGATGGTACAAAATCTAGGTTCCAAAGTGATGCAGAAAGTATTGCCCTCGATTAAACCAATTTGAGCATTAGCAGGTTGATGTCTGAGTAAATTTTTTTTGGGAGGTACAATATCAGCTAAAACTTCTTTGTGTGGATCCATAACCTCAGAGACTGACCGGTTTTGTATACTAGCTATATGTTTAAGTGAAGCCATAGATTCTTGACGCACTAGGGTATTGGGGCTAGTAATTTGTCTTACTAGTTCGTGTATGACATCATAAATAGCTTTATTTTTTATGGTGGCAATTTCTTCAACTTCATGTTCTTTGGGTGTCATGCAGAGATCAAGTAATGAACGTAAATTTGTTTTGGCTATATATATAGCTCCATGTGATACTTCACCTTCCAAGTCCATTAAAACAAACATGAAAGCTTTTACAAACGAAAATAGATGTTGATATAGCGAGCGAAAAGAAAAGTGTTGATATAAAAAATGTATGGCTTTGCAACCGCCCATCTTACCATACCAAGCTCTTTCATAACACAAGGCTGTCATCTTTTCGGCTAAATATTTCATGAGTGGCAAACGACAAGCTCTCTCCTTGGTGCCCAATATATTAACTGCCGTGTCTAGTATCAATCGTATACATAACTGACCCGGTTTACATAATTCCTTTTCCTCATGACCCATACATATTGCCAACGCATCGATAAGAACTAATGGGTCAATGCCATTAATGGAATTATATTGTTTATAGGGAAATGGTCCAGCCTGTTGGGCTACAGAAATAACAGTATAATGACGTACTACTGCTACCATTACAGGAATAACATATTGCCGTAAATCCTTGATAGCCAAAGCTACAAACATACCCGTTAATGCAATTTGTAAAGTTTTACGTGCCTGACAATCTTCAATTTTATTATGATTCACTTTCATATTTTCAATATTATTATCAAGAAAACTGGGATGTAAGAAAAACTTTTGAAGAGTATGTTTTTCATCGTCCAAATTAATGGAAGCAGCCAAAAAACAACGTATAACTTCCCAACCTTGTCGGCGATAAAATGATTCAGTAGCATTTGAGCTAAGAGCAGAAAAGGCCGTTTCTATAGCCTTGTCGATGGGAAATTCTATGGGGTTTTTGTGCTCCTGAAAGTAGGTAACCACAGCGGTTGGTTGTATCTCACTATTAGTATATTGTATGCTTTGAGGTTCGGTCATCATATTGCGATTACAACCACCAAATTTTCCCAAAAGGCGAAAAGCCGCTAAAGCAACATTGTCTTGATTACGTACAGCTTTCCATAAAGCCTGCATGAGGGCAGCTCTAATCGGCTGAATATTATCGTATAAATAGTCGGGTTGCAAATTATCTATGCATAATTCTAAGGTTCTTAAACCCTGCCATCAAATATAAATATATATTAATATATACATATATACATTAGCTGAAATCGAAAAGTTTAATTAAATATAACAAACTTACCTGAAGAACTAAATTAGCCGTACCATTTAGAGCCGACACCAAAGGATCCATTAACAGTGGTAAGTAGGGCAGTAGGCAAGACAATCTGACCGGTAGTGTTAAACACAATTCCACGAAAATATCTTTCATGTGTTTTTTATGAAAACCGCTTTGTAAACGATTTAAACCCTCCAGGAAATTGGGAAGTAAAGGCAAAAATTCTTGATACAACACATCATGTGAGCCTCCTCCAATTGAACGAAACAGGCAACGCAACAATAAGAAATAATTATAAGGTTCTTCTGCTGTCAAAGCTAATTCCATAGATTTATTAATTATATTACGCAAATGGGGCTTAAGCATTTGCTGATTCTCCACTGGAAACATATTAACACAGCCAAATGCCAATTTAAAAAGTCGCAAATATAGATTAGATCGTTCCACGTTTGTACCCATCTCATTCATTTTACCCAAAAGATATTCCACTAGAACAGTTGCAAATATTGGAGACATGGTGGAATCACCTAGAAATGAACTGACCAAAATTTGTAGCGAAGGATTTTTCGATATACGCTCGACCATAAAGTCAATAGTTGTGACAAATACTTCTTGGAAATTTTGAGAATGCATCATTAGAAACTAAGTGAAAAAATACGGCATGAATACAGTTTATTTTTTTGTTTTTTATATAAGTTTGTCAATTTAACATTTTTTAAAATACTGCTTTAATCGGGTTTGCGTAATCGTTTAAATGTTATTGCGAGATCACACAAAAACAAAAGTTTAAAACAATTCACGAAAAAAAATAACTTTTAAAAAATTTACGATTTAATTGGCCTTATTTGCCAATGTTAAAGAAATTACTTGGCATTTGCATTATATTTGAATAATAAAAAAATAAATAAAAATTGTTTCCTTCAATGCCAATGAAATTTTATTTAATTGCCATTCATCAACTGCCAATAAAAAAAACGCATTACGATCACTAGGATAATGTAAACAACATAATATGCGCCGAATAGCTCTCCAGCAAAAAAAGCTATGTATTTCAATAAGATAACACATTTTCATTACACATAATGTGACGACAATTGCTGATTTTAGTGGTCTTTTAGATAATTCCTAAAGTTAGCATATAATGTCATTATTTAAAAGATTATTTAGCGAAATAATCTTGATATAAAATTCCAAACAATCCTTATATTAAAAAAATATATATATTTTTTTTTTGTAGATGGCACTTTTTATTAAAAAACGCAACGTGTAGATAGTACCATCAGAAATTAAAAAAAAATAAATAAATAGTAATATTTAATTTTTTTAAGCTAAAGATCTTTTTTTGTAAAATTTCTTATTTTATTTTCGATATTTCGCTAACAATTTGTTAGCATCTTCAGGAAAACAAAATTTTAATATTTATAAAAAGTTGACAAACAAAAAAATATTTAACATTTAAAAATATTAAAAAAAAAATATTTAACATTTAAATATAAATTAAATTTTTAAAAAATTAAATTAACATTTAATCAAATAGAAGTGGTAATTTTATAAACAACATTTTCCTGCTAAAGATCGTAAAAAATATTTTCATATTGGTTTAATACTTTGCTTTATGAAATTTAACATAATAAATGTTGTTTATAAAATAAAATAACATTATGAAATTAAATTATTATATGACAATATTTTTTACGATCTTTAGCAGGAAAATGTTGTTTATAAAATTACCACTTCTATTTGATTAAATGTTAATTTAATTTTTTAAAAATTTAATGTATATTTAAATGTTAAATATTTTTTTTTTTATATTTAAATGTTAAATATTTTTTTGTTTGTCAACTTTTTATAAATATTAAAATTTTGTTTTCCTGAAGATGCTAACAAATTGTTAGCGAAATATCGAAAATAAAATAAGAAATTTTATAAAAAAGATCTTTAGCTTAAAAAAATTGAATATTAATATTAAAATAAGATCAAATAAAGTTATATTATTTATAAATAAGTAGTTTTAAAATCAATTTTTAATTTTTAAATTAATATGATATTTATATACATACTCACTCGTATATGGCAAATTAATCGGAAAATAGATTGCCTTCTAAACTCATTTTCGAGAAAACTGCAACTATCACGTTTTGAATATACATATGTATGTCGCTTTATTATATTTTTGCAAATTCTTATTTGGAAAGTTAAAAAAAAAGTTATGCTCAACCCTCGACAATACACTGGTGAAATTCGCAGCCATCAAAATTTCAAAACGCTGTAGTTTTTTACAACTACTTTTTATGTTTCTTTTCTTCATGTTATATTTCGCCCGACTAAATTTTCGACTGATTAAGCTGAGATTTATTATAAAAATATGTTTATTTTATAGTATAGTACTACGAGTACTTGAAAATGGCGAATCCCTAGTTTATGTACCTATTGCGAGAAAAATGCAACACTTGCATACTTAGCACAGGTTGCATCACATAATGGCAATTTAGAAAAAGAATTTCCCTTTACATAAATTTAATATTCAATCTTCAATTCTTGTCTTTGATACGATAGTTGCATTTTTCGTTACGTAAGCTTCTCACATTTATACACAGGTATATACCGCTATATTTTAGAGGGTTAAAATTGTTTTTGAATCTAAACATTAAAGAGTAAATTTAATGCAGTATTTTAAGAATAATGTATCGACAGATATATATTAAAACTTGTAAAAAAAATACCTACAATTCCACTAAAATGGTCCAAAACATCGTTTTCATCTTTTGTTCGTGCTGTTATCTCAGATGTTTTTAACTGATTAGCTGTGGTCGTATTGATGGAATATACATCCAAAGCATCCATTGCCGAATGAACCAAGTCAATATAAATACTAATTTCAGAAGGATCAAAAAGTTTTTTCGTAAGAGACTGAAAATTTAAAAGCTATTAAATGTTATAAAGAACAGCCCAAATATTTGCCTAAAAAATGGCATATTTTAAATATTTTTGAATCACTTTCGTAACTTACTTTGGAATTAACAAAACCCCAGGTTATAGTCTTTACGCCACCAACTAAAATTTTTACTAAATTGATATATTCCACAATATTTACAGAACAAGTCATTTGGTTGCCTGCTAACTTACTTGGATCGGATGAGTTGTCCTTAAAGTAAAAAAATAAGAAAAATCAATTGCATTAGCTTTAGGAAAACAAGGGTAAAAAAATTACTGATATAGTTTCATTGCTTTCTAATACTGTTGCTGTTGTATTAGATGAAGAATAGCTTGGCATAGGTGACGTTTTTGAAGTTGAAGACTGAGCTTTTCTGTAAGAGTTATTACAATCATATTATCTATTTAAATTTGATAAATTCACTATACATACAATTTCTGTTTTATGGTGGGCAATGTAATATTGGCTATGTTTTGAAATTTATACACAAAAACTTTAAGCAAGGTGGTCAATAAATTGCGTGCTTTAACCGGTTGCACCTCACTGTGAAGTCGTACACAATCAACCAGATTTAACAAAAGCTTGCAAGACATTGTCTGTATACCAGTGGCTAGAGACTCATCGTGAGCATTTTTTGAAAACAATTTAATGGCTTTTTCCAAAACATCTAAGCTTAAATTTTCACGTACATGATGTGTCAAATCAGCCAACATGGAGTAGGCCAGAGGACGTATGGAATCTAGAGTAACACCTTTGCCAATAAGTAAGTCCTCGTCAAAAAGACGATCAATAAATGGAATACATACTAAAAAATTACATAATTAGTTTTTATGGATTATTTTAGCAATCATTCAGTACTTTGTTTTAAATCAGTAGCAAAAATATGTCTGACCGCTATTAAAAGTTCTTTCCTTAAATGTGCAGCTTCCTTGGGACATAATTGCATCAAACTTAAAATTCCACTTGATAATGCAACAGAATGTCTCATTATAGTATCCTGGTAAAATTAAGATTTTTTTTAATTCGTTGGAGAAATTATACAAATTACTGATGTGCCGTATGCAAAAGACCTCAAATTAAGCAATGTAACTACATACCTGAAATAATTGTACAATATATGCTAGAAAAGAAAGGGTTTTTATTTGTGCTCCCATAAAATCAATAAATATTTCCTTGTTGAAAAACTGTGAATTTCTTAAAAATGTAAGAAGAGATTATTAATTTAGGGATATTATATGTACATATTAGAATTCATACCTATGAATCACAGAAGGTTGAAAGTTAATGGTTGTCATTACTAATGGTATAAACTCAGATACTTCTTGTAGAACAGCATTTTTATAAATCTGATACATTAGCACAACTATAATGGGTAATTCTTGTAATACTCTTAATGATAGCATGCCTCTGGGTAGTAAATTATACTAAATGAGGCATTAAAAAATATGAAAGTATATAATTATAGTTTAGTTTGCCTTATTTTTGAACATACCGTTTGAATAGGTACAGCAGAACTTGTAGGATTTTCGACTTTAATCGATTTAATGGCATATGTTTCAGATAACAGTTGCTCTAAATTAAGTTCATTTAGATCTTTTATGCAAATTTGTTGAGCAGGTTTAAATATTTTATTTATATGATTTGGAAGCCCGGTGAAAATATTCTTAACCAAAACCAAAAATTGGCAGACCTAAAAAAGATACAAATTTGAATTTGTGCTATTTCCAGCTGGAATATTACCTCAATGTTATACGATGGTCGAAAATTTTTATGCAATTCTATAATAATACGCAGACACACTAATACATTTTCTTCATTATCAGTTCGTAATATTTTTAACATTAAAGATATTATAGATTTAACATGTTGCCTTAAATTCTCACTTATAGGCAAACGATGGATCATTTCCAGAATCACTTTTCGTATCTAAAAAAAAAAAACAAATATTGTGTCCACATCCTATGAAAATTGCCATACGCTCACAAACCTGATGTTCCTGATACTCCTGTATAAATTGTGGCTCTCCAACTTGTAAAAAATGCACAAAAACCTTAAGGGAATGCTCTAAAAATGATGCATACGAAGAGCTTTGCACAACTTCTTCGAAATGTTCACTTAATTCTTGAGCCGCTCGTAATTTTTTATCAATGGTAGCTTCACCATCACTTAATATTATAATATAACTAGCAAATGTATTGAATTGAAAACTTTCACTTTGTGCCATTTTTTACACTGTTTAAAAAACATTCGCTAAAATTTTCCCAAAAATTATTTTTTTTTTTTTTCAATAAACAAAATGTCCAATAAATACTTTTTTTACAGAAATAGTGGCGTCATTCGTTTACGAACTAGCTCAATTTAACTATTCACTCATTCGTAATACCTAGTTCACTATGACCCAACAAACAATACTTAAGTTCAGTTTTCGGTTTGTCACAAACGGAATCGAACTCTGTTTAAATACCGTTTTCTGGATTTGTAAGGAAAATCGGAACTTATTCAAATCCGTTGAATACCGCCAATGACGGATCGGTATGCCGTGTGAAAAAGATAATTGTTCCGTTATGTCTTGTTAAAAAATAGAGTTGATTCCGTTAAAAAAAATAGTTTTCCGTATCATACGTAGACATAGCGTGACAAATCAGCCGATTTGAAAAATTTTTTTTTGCAAAATATTAAAAAAATTTTGTTCACAATATTATACTTAAATTAAAGGTAATTGAAAGGGCATCCGGGAAAGATACTTTTCAGAGAAAATTTTGTTTTTGTTTTTTAAGCAAATAATTATGAAAATAATCAAGAGATTTAATTGCTGCAAAATATTCCTCTCATTTCAGTATAATACTGTGTAAACAAATTTTCAGATTTTCAGCACTTAAAATTAACTATTAATTTAAAATAAAATTGCAGTGTACACTTTTTTAATTGCATTGCAGTTAATTATACAGTCTTAATATTCTGAGTGTTGATTGCTTAAAAAATAATTTTTTCATCCAAATTTTTGTCAAACTTGTTTTAATTTTAAGTACATACAAAAAATAAAATAGGCTTAAATAAAAACATCAATTTTGTTTTCTGCCGAAGTGGAATTTTATTTTTTTTTAAATGTGTTTTTATATGAATTTTTAATGCATATACAATATAGAATTTATAAATATTTCAGATAATTTTTTTAGAGCATATGTATACTGTAAGATAAAAACAAAAATTTAAAGAAAAAAATAATAATACAAAATAAACTTAAAATTTTTATTCATGGGTAGTTATAGTAATAAGTAGAGTAATATAAACATAAAATTCCAAATCGTTTTTATATATTTTTGCTGCGGTTTTTGGGTGTTGTGATATTTTTAGAAAAAATAATAAAATATTTGAAAGGGAAAGTGCCAAAACACAGGATTATTTTAGGTTAAAAAAACTTTTACGGTTGAGTGTAAAAATTAACTCCAGTGTTCAAACAAAGAGCAGCTATGCTTTTGGTTATTTTCTTCTTTCAAAAAGGTTTTCGTTTTGTTTCTTAATTTTTGCAATTTTTTTTATTTTTTTGCTAATTTTTATTTGGATTTTTCAAAAATGTGTTTGTTTTTTTTTTTTAATATATATATATTTGACCTTTTAAGGTTGTTGCTTTTTATTTTCTTTTTTAATAAAATTTTACGATTTTTTTATGGATTTTTATGTTTTTTTTAAATAAATTTTTTATATTTTTGTTTCAAGTAGCAAAAAATCGTTTTCTATTCTTCTTTTTTCTTATGTTTTTTTTTTGCCTTTTTTTTAAATATTTTTATGCATTTTCATATTTTGTTTTCAATTTTTTAACGTTTTTATTTTTTCGATTTTTTTGGGTTTTTTAATTTTAAAAAATGTTTCATTCATGATGCTAAAAAAACAAACAATTTATATTTGTTTTGTTAAAACTCAGCAATGACAAATTAAAAAATTTATTAAAGAATATGAAAAATTATAATTTAGTTATTAGAAAAATTTATTTCGCATTAAAATCTAATTGCAGCCGGATTACATTGACTTCATGATGATTAAATTCAAGGGCTGAATTTTGAGTTGCTTAAATTCTTGAAACTTCGTGCGTTTTTTGAATTTTAAGAAAAAAGTAAAACTAAAAAACAAAAACTGAAAAGAAGTTAATAGATGATTTGTAATTCAAATTTTAAAAGAAAATGCAAAAAATAAAAGTAAATTATATTTTGCTGAGCTTTTTTTAAGTGATTAGTTTTGCTACTAAACTTTTTATATTAGTTGGTGCAGGTGTTTTTTTTTTTTCTTTTATTAATTTTTTTTTTTGTTTCTTTGAAGTTTTTCCTTTGTTTAATTGGTAGGCACAGTTTCACGAACATTGTGAACTTGCAAGACAGCCACAGCTTCTTCAACCTTGGCCTTGAGGGCTTCGTGATCTTCGATCATGTGCAAGAGTTCAGAGTTTTCGATTTCCAACAACATGCCTGTAATTTTGCCAGCCAATGAGGGATGCATGCGCTCGATCATAGGATACAAACGTTCACCCAAAATTTGTTTTTGTTCCTGGGGTTTGGCGTTGGCCAACATGGAGGCCAAAAGCTTTTCAGATCCTTAAAAAAAATAGAAAAAGGATTAGTTTTGTTATCACATAATTTCAGTTGAATCTTAATAGAATAAAAAAATTTAAAGAAAAAATCCTAATGGAGAGTCTCGAAATTTCATTTAGAATTTTTATTTATTTATAATTCAACTATAATACAACAGCCATTCCAGACTATTACCTGTATTACATAGCAATACTCCTAAGCCAAATCTTAAAAACAAAAATGACAATTCTTAATATAAAAATACTGTACATCATATAAAAATCTCAAAAAAAAAATTATTCTATAATAATATAATAAGGCATGTCTTTTTGTATAACCAGGTTTATTGCGCTATTTTACCGGTTTAATTTTAAAATATCTTAAACTACCGTTATAATAACGCTAAACTACCGCAACAAAGGTATTTTACAAATACAACAAAATTGAACAGGTAATATTTTGAAAAAAGCATCGTGATATTAGAAGACACATTCAACTATTGAAATCGCAGTGTCAAAATTTTCGTATCGGCATTGATCAGAGCGTGGTAGACAACTACCATTATAATCAAAAGGTATTGTTTGCCAACCATATATAAAATGTATATAAAAGTATTAATAAAAAGTAAGAGTTAAAGTTAAATCAGTATTTGACCCTATGATGGCAACAAAATGTAAAACATACAAACCTAATGCATATAACCATATAACTTATGTCATAGTAAACGTATGTAATAGAAAAAACAATAGGAAACTTTATGCTTAAACGCCATTGAAATATTCTAAAACTTTCAACCGAAAGACATTGTTTGAGTTTATTCTGTATTAAAGTGAAAATTTCCAATTTTATCTTAGTTTCCACTTCCAATTAAGTTATTTTGTTTATGTGTTTAAGTCAGTAGTTTAAAAGCAAATTTTAAAATATCTTAACAATTGTTATCTATATTTTTAAATAAAACTACTGTTATTGGTTCAAATTAAATTAAAATCATTTCATAAAATTCATAAAATTTAAATCATTTCATAGAACAAATAAAATTTTCTCGATTTACGGAACATCAAATATTTATTTCCGAGTTGAAAACGCAGTGGAATAAAAAACTCATCCGAAGAAATATCTAAATTGTAATAAGTAAATAAAATTTCTAATAAGAAATTTGAGATCGATTTTGTTACGTTTTGATTAAATAGAAAATACCAATAGCATTTGATATTTTTGAATTGAATGGGAACTAAATGGGAATTGGTATTTTCAGCTATTTTCAAGTACTCACCCTTTTGATGCATTTGTGGTACAGGTTGTGGAGCTTGTACTTGCTGCACAGTTGGATTGCGTACATTGGTGTTGTATTTGTAATTGGCGGCCCGTTGTTGAGCAACACCAGCTGGCATAGGAGCACCAGGCATTGCAATATTGGGAGCTGGAATAGCTTGTTGGCCAGTAATAGCACGTGCACCGGTGTTGCGCATGGTGTTGGCAGCACCAGCATGAGCGCCTTGAACGCCTTGGGGTTGACCACGACTACCGCCAGCTGCAGGTGGACGGTAGGGTGCGGTACCAGTTGCAGCCATAGCGGCGTTTTGGAAGCCACCGGCAGCAGGAGCGGCACCAGCTTGAGCCACACCTTGAGCTCCAGCGCCTGGACGAGGCACATGAGTAGCCCAGCGTGGTGTGTTACGCATGGGTGTAGGCACTTGAGGACCGAAGAAACGTTGACCGGGTCCCATGGTAGGAACGAAGAAACCGCCAGCAGCATTAGGTTGAAATATTTGGCCAAGTTGTTGCATACGCATACCACCCAAGTGTCGCATATATTGAGTAGCCAAATGGGCCTTGCGAACTTCCTTACGTTGAGCCAAGGCGACGTACAAAGGCTTTGAGACCATGACACGACCATTCAACTCAGTAACAGCACAAGTAGCTTCACTGGGAGCCACGAAACAAACGAAACCGAAACCTTTGGAGCGACCTTCTTCATCAGTCATAACCTTAGCTGAAGTAATGGTACCGTACAAAGAGAATTCTTTGCGTAGACGTTCATCGTCGATGGAATCATCCAAATTCTTTACGTACAAATTAACACCATAAACGGATTCTTGACGTTGTATTTTCAATTCTTCGAATTTACGTTTAAGTTCTTGTTGGCGTTCGGCCTTCTTTTGGGCACGTGCAACATACAATGTCTTACCGTCACCCATATCCTTACCATTGAGAGCTTCGACGGCAGCTTCAGCAGCTTCAGTGGTTTCGAATGCAACGAAACCAAAGCATTTGCTTTTACCATCGTCTTTAGTCATAACTTTGTAGCTCGTAATTTTGCCATAAGGTTCAAACATTTCCTTTAATTTTTCATCATCAACATCGTCGGGGAAGTTCTTTACATATACATTGGTGAACAATTTAGCTTTTTCGCCAAGTTCCTTCTCGCGTTCCTTGCGGGAAATAAATTTGCCAACATAGACTTTCTTGCCATTCAACAACATACCATTTACTTTATCAATTGCTTTATTGGCAGCTTCTTCAGTTTCGAAATGTACAAATCCATAACCTTTGGAACCCTTTTCATCGGTGGCTACCTTACAACTCAAAATATTACCGAAAGCGGAAAAAGTATCAAAAATGGCTTTGTTGTCAATACTCTTGTCCAAGTTCTTAATAAAAACATTACCAATGCCGGAACGACGTAAAGAGGGGTCACGTTGTGACCACATAATGCGTATGGGTTTATTACGTATTAAATCAAAATTCATAGTATCCAAAGCACGCTCAGCTAGAAGATGGAAAGTTTTAAGAAAAAAAAAATAAAAAAGTGAGTAAACAGATTAAAAGAAATTATTACGAAAATTAAATGTTTTAAAGTTTTGGGATTTTTTTAATGACATTTGAACAGAGACAAAAAGAGGAAGATACTCAGATTTTCGTTGTCAAATCTCATGTCTAAAAGCAACACTTATTATATACGTATATCAGAGAAAAATGTACTACAAAAAATTCCTGACTAACAAAAATCTTTGGAGTGCTAAAGACAACATTAAATAAACCTTTACAAGGACTATTTACTACATTTCTTATTTTGTTGTGGTGTAGTAAATGGTTGTACTTTTACTATATCTACAATATTTGTGAACCTTGATTAATTTGCTTCTTTATTTAAGTGAATATACGAAGTTTGAAAGCCCTTTATAAATAAACTGAAAGAACTTTTTCAAATTTGTAAAAAATTAATAAAAACCGTTTATGCAACGGTAAAGAGATTTTATCTCTTTTGTAAAATATATATGTATATATGTAAATTAAAAGAATATTATTTTTGCAGTAACCGGTTATATTGCTACAATCAGTTATTATTCCAAGGACAAACTCAGGAGCTAGTTCTAGTTAATAATATCTTACAATTAATATTAAGGCGAACGTTTCTAGTTAAACATATTATAGAATTGATAGTTTTTGAGAACAGATTGTAAATAAATAAATAAATAATTGGGAGACGTAAGAAAAAAAAACAGAATATCTACATAATTATATGTCTGTTATTTAACATTTTACCTATATTTAAGAACTTAAAATCTAAAGAAATTTGAGCTAATTTGATTTAAGTGAATAAAATTTTATTTGCAATTTTTCGGAATAATTGTATCGCATTAGATATAATTATTTTAATCAGGTAGAGGCAACTTTAAAATACTTTGATAAATATCAATTGACACATAAACCAACCGCTGACGTGTCCTCCGATAGGACGAAAATACGGCTGTCTGACTTTAATTCTCTTGTGTATGTAAACTTTTCAATTAAAATGTTTTCATATTTCTGAAAAAGCGTAATTTAGAATATTCTAGGACTTTTTGAAACTGTAACTTTTATTCTTTTGTAATGTAACATGGTAAGTCAAGTTTAAAATTTTTCTAGCAACTATAAATCTCAATTAAAGGGAATACTGATACATTTTAATTTAAATTTTATATGTATTATAATAATTTATTTCTTGAAATACGCATAAAAATCGCAAGTTTGTTAATTATAGAGCATTAATATTGATAAAATAAAACTAATAATAGAAGTTAACCATTTCCCCAAAAATGTTCCTATATAAGGAACTCGGTAACTCTAACAATCGCATGTGTAAACAAAAAAAACACAAATAGCAAGAGATTCGACTATTTCGAAGAATTGTTCGTGGATAATAGGTATACAACATTTGCATGCATACTTGGGAATTTTTCGTTATCATTGAAATTTCATCAGCATTAGTTGACACTAATGCAAATGAAAAAAATTTCATTATCATTTAATGGTAATGAAATAGCACAAATGCATTAAAAACTAATTTTAATTGATTGAAAAATCATTTGTTTAAAAAAAGTTTATACGATTTGAAAATTATCAAAGTTGCTTTATACAGGAAACAATAAAACAAAATATAAAATATACAAATGTTAACCCGCATAAAAAAATATTAACATAAATATTATTATTAAATAATAATAAAAAAATAATTATTAAATAATAATAATAATAATAAATAATATCCAAATGGCTTTGTAGGTATTAGAGTCAAAATTAAATGTACTGTATTGTTAATAAATTAAATAAATAATTAAATAAATAAATAAATAAATATGTTGAAAAAAAATACTAGTGATTCAAAAAAAAATATTAACACATAAAATAACCGTTAATAATGCTAATGGTTAATTGGTCTTTGATGCATTAATAATGGTAATGAAATTCAAAAACATTGTCATTGATCAATGAAATCAAATCCTTAAAATATTACCAATATATCAAGCAATGACAATGAAGTTTTTTTTATTACCATAGCTATCAATGTAATAGTAATTAAATCAATTAAATAGTCTAATCAATGGATTATTCTCATGTATATTTGCATGCAACTACATGCATGTGTAAGGCAGAGTTAACTATAAATAAAAAAAAATATTTTCCATAAAATTATATAAATTTCTTATACATTTTTTATGTGCACCTATTTTTACATTTATTGCATTAGAAAATATTACGTTTGAAGTGCTTTTATGCAATTAGACCAAAATTCTGGTATAATTACATCTAATATGCAATCCGAGCTTTGAAGGATAGATTATTTTTTTAATGAATTCGACATAAATCGTAATTCAATTTTAATCTAAAGTGAACAAATTCTTTTTTTTCTGATCTCTAGTCAATATATTCAATTTTTTTT
This sequence comes from Eustalomyia histrio, assembly GCA_949748255.1. Taxonomy (NCBI): domain Eukaryota; kingdom Metazoa; phylum Arthropoda; class Insecta; order Diptera; family Anthomyiidae; genus Eustalomyia; species Eustalomyia histrio. The sequence continues at coordinate 127,046,012 of OX456527.1, forward strand.
TTAAATCAAGAATTAAATCAATTGTAACAGTTCGTTTTATCAAATCAATTTTCTACCGTTCATTGATTTAATCCAAATTAATGAGAACATTTCTAGCGATTGCGTTATCGTTCGGTAAAAGTGAAGGTAAAAAAAATGAATTCTTTTGCAAATAAACATATTTTTTTACTATTCTACTTCTGTCATTTTCGGAATGTATTTAAAAGACATGACAAATCAAGTAAACTACAACATGAACTTCTTTTAGAAATATTGTTACTCTTCTACTTCTGCCATTTTCAGAAAATGTTTTTAAAAATGGCATGGTAAGTCAAGTAAATTCTTCTAGCAACTATGAATCTTAATCAGTTAAAAATGGTAGAATCTTACCGATCAATGGGTAAAAGTTGCAAAACATTAAAATACACGTAAAAGTAATATAAAAAAAATACTCTGCGAAATTGTTTACTCTACTTTCTGTAAATCAGCACTTAGTAATATAAAATATTTGATATACGATACATATGTATTTATAAAACAGGTGAAAAACACTTTAACACTTCTACTTTTGACGTCTGGCAGCAACTATGAATCTTGGTAAGTTAAAAATGGTAAAAAAAATAAATAAATTAATAGGAACAAGTTGCTAATAGTAAATTCAGGTAAAAGAAAATGAATAAATAAAGAAATAAATGTGAAATAATTGATAACAACACTTTTTCGAAAATGTTGTAACTTTTCTACTTTTGTCATATTTGGGAATATTTTTAAAGATGACATGGTAAGTCAAGTAAATTCTTCTAGCAACTATGAATCTTAATCAGTTAAAAATGGTAGAATCTTACCGATCAATGGGTAAAAGTTGCAAAACATTAAAATACACGTAAAAGTAATATAAAATATTTGATATACAATACATATGTATTTATAACAGGTCAATATATACAATACATATGTATTTAAACAGGTCAAAAATACCACTTGGTATGCTTTAACTCTTCTACTTCTGACGTCTGGCAGCAACTACAAATCTTGGTCAGTTAAAAATGGCAGTAAAAAAATAAATTAATAGGAGCAACTTGCGAATATTAAACTCATGTAAACGGAACTAAACAAATAAATATAAAATAATTGATTATAACCCTTTTCGAAAGTGTTGTAACTTTTCTACTTTTGTCATACTCGGGGATATTTTTGAAGATGACATGGTAAGTCAAGTAAATTCTTCTAGCAACTATGAATCTTAATCAGTCAAAAATGGTAGAATCTTACCGATCAATGGGTAAAAGTTGCAAAACATTAAAATACACGTAAAATATAAAAAAATACTCTGTTTTCGAAATTGTTTACTGTATTTTCTATAAATCAGGCACTCAGTAACATAAAATATTTGATATACAATACATAACTCTTCTACTTTTGACGTCTGGCAGCAACTATAAACCTTGGTCAGTTAAACATGGCAGTAAAAAAATAAATTAATAGGAACAACTTGCGAATATTAAACTCATGTAAACGGAACTAAACAAATAAATATGAAATAATTGATTATAACCTTTTTCAAAAGTGTTGTAACTTTTCTACTTTTGTCATACTCGGGGATATTTTTGAAGATGACATGGTAAGTCAAGTAAATTCTTCTAGCAACTATGAATCTTAATCAGTCAAAAATGGTAGAATCTTACCGATCAATGGGTAAAAGTTGCAAAACATTAAAATACACGTAAAATATAAAAAAATACTCTGTTTTCGAAATTGTTTACTGTATTTTCTATAAATCAGCACTTTGTAACATAAAATATTTGATATACAATACATATGTATTTATAAAACAGGTCAAAAATACCACTTGGTATGTTTTAACTCTTCTACTTTTGACGTCTGGCAGCAACTATAAATCTTGGTCAGTTAAAAATGGCAGTAAAAAAATAAATTAATAGGAACAACTTGCGAATATTAAACTCATGTAAACGGAACTAAACAAATAAATATGAAATAATTGATTATAACCTTTTTCAAAAGTTTTGTAACTTTTCTACTTTTGTCATACTCGGGGATATTTTTGAAGATGACATGGTAAGTCAAGTAAATTCTTCTAGCAACTATGAATCTTAATCAGTCAAAAATGGTAGAATCTTACCGATCAATGGGTAAAAGTTGCAAAACACTAAAATACACGTAAAATATAAAAAAATACTCTGTTTTCGAAATTGTTTACTGTATTTTCTATAAATCAGCACTTTGTAACATAAAATATTTGATATACAATACATATGTATTTATAAAACAGGTCAAAAATACCACTTGGTATGTTTTAACTCTTCTACTTTTGACGTCTGGCAGCAACTATAAATCTTGGTCAGTTAAAAATGGCAGTAAAAAAATAAATTAATAGGAACAACTTGCGAATATTAAACTCATGTAAACGGAACTAAACAAATAAATATGAAATAATTGATTATAACCTTTTTCAAAAGTTTTGTAACTTTTCTACTTTTGTCATACTCGGGGATATTTTTGAAGATGACATGGTAAGTCAAGTAAATTCTTCTAGCAACTATGAATCTTAATCAGTCAAAAATGGTAGAATCTTACCGATCAATGGGTAAAAGTTGCAAAACATTAAAATACACGTAAAAGTAATATAAAATATTTGATATACAATACATATGTATTTATAAAACAGGTCAAAAATACCACTTGGTATGTTTTAACTCTTCTACTTTTGACGTCTGGCAGCAACTATAAATCTTGGTCAGTTAAAAATGGCAGTAAAAAAATAAATTAATAGGAGCAACTTGCGAATATTAAACTCATGTAAACGGAACTAAACAAATAAATATAAAATAATTGATTATAACCCTTTTCGAAAGTGTTGTAACTTTTCTACTTTTGTCATACTCGGGGATATTTTTGAAGATGACATGGTAAGTCAAGTAAATTCTTCTAGCAACTATGAATCTTAATCAGTCAAAAATGGTAGAATCTTACCGATCAATGGGTAAAAGTTGCAATAAATTAAAATACACGTAGAAGTAATAAAAAATAATATACTCCTTGATTGTTAAATTTGTTACTAATAATTTTTACTCTTCTTTCTGTAAATCAATGCTTAATAAAATATAAAATAATTGATCTATTTATAAAACATATCAAAGACAACACTTGGTATGTTTTAACTCTTCTACTTCTGACGTCTGGAAGCAAATATGAATCTTGGCCAGTTAAGTGGTAGAAAAAAAAAATTAGTAAAAGTTGCCAATAGTAAATTCAGGTAAAATATGAAACAATTGACAAAAACTCTTTTCGAAAATGTTGTAACTTTTCTACTCTTGTCTTATTCGGGAATATTTTTGAAGTTGACATGGTAAGTCATGTTAATTGTTTTAGCAACTATGATTCTCATTCAGCTAAAAAATTAAAGATATTAACTGATCAATGGTTAAAAGTTGAAAAATATTTGACCAAAGACTAAAACTTTGTTTTGATTATGTTTAAGATTAAAAGTGACAACAGTATTTATAATAAAAAGTTAATAGCTCCTTGACCATCGCATTCAACGAGCTTTTAGCTAGAATGTATTTAAGGTATAGCTGATTGTTAGAATAGGGATTATTCATAATAATTTCTTATGTCGTGCTGATGATTAAGGCCAACCCTGTATATTTATGATTGTATATGGAATTTTTTGTTTTTGGAATTTAACAATAATACTAGAATGAGTTTATCGACAGTTTTATGAATAAAACTCATGTTAATGCTATCCTTAATTTTCATTAGGAATATGGGTAAATGTTTACCAATGTATGTATATTAAATATTTATTTTATATTATGACCTTCACTCTACATTTATGTGAAGTGTATATCAGTTTGTCATTCCGTTTGCAACACATCGAAATATAGGCATATAGATTAATAATTCTTATGTGGTCCTAAGCCGATATAGCGAATATAATATTTTTACTTATTATACATTCGTATGTATTTTGTATATTTTTGTCAATAAGAAATTAAAGTAATAAAAAAAACAAGTTATTGATCATCAATACTGCTGAAAATCATCCATCATGTATAAATCATACTTGAGACTAGTTAATTGAACAAGCCAATTAACGATTTCATTGGCATAGAATTCATTTAATGCAAATGAACAAATTTTTTTTTCTTCAATTGTAACTACTTTTTAAGGCATTGGTGGATCTCATTACAATAAATTTGAACAATGTCAATTAGTAAAATACAATTCGCATTGGTTGTTTTTAATGAAAATTAAATTTTAATTCCAATGAAAAATTCTCAAGTATGGTATGAAATGATAAATATTGTGGCTTCAAACACCAGTCGACGCATGCTAATTTTTGTTTATTTATATTCAAATAAAAAACCCATTGAAACATACAATTTCTACTTTCAATATCTTTGCGATGTTAAAAAAAATGACATGGTAAGTTAACTAAATACGATTTAATATGTTTGCAAATATGAACATATATGTTTCATCTTGTAGGATATTCGATTATTCATCTCAACAAAATTACCAAATAAATGCAGGTGTTAGCATGTATTTATCATTACGTTTGCCTTTATTATCACCAAAAAATACAAAGACTTTCTCACATAAAGCACAAAATAGTAAAGAAACGGTTGTGTACGTTCACTTTTATATTTTAACTTAAACATTCCAAAGAAAGGCGGCAATGACCTCCTTGAAAAAATATACATAAACAAAAAAAAATTATCAGAAAAAATAAAACAGTGAAAGTTTAAAATACAACCCAACATTCAAAATAAAGATACAAAACTTTAAAGCTGCCCATTGTTATAATAAATACGTGTACAATATAATAAAAAAAACTACACAATAGGAATTTGAAATGACCTTGGGAATTTTTAATGAATTTAAGGCCTGTATTTCTATTACGAAAATATTCTAAACGATAGAAATTGTCATTTACTTTCGTTAAAAATACATGGGAGACATAAACAAATTTTTGTTACTTTCGTAATACAGAACTTACTATTCGGTTAATAATAATAATAAATTATTCAGTTCAATTTCTTCGACCTACATATTTATTTAAAAACAAAAAATTCCTGAAGAAGCTATCCATTGAGATAGCGAAATATTGGATGAAAAATAAATAATTTTGTATAAAATAGACCTTGAGCTTGAATACTTATTACCTGGAATAATAATAATAAAGCAAATGGAATAAAACTTTATTCCTGCACAAATATGAAAAATACATTAAAATCGGACATGCTAACTTTTTCTCAACATAATCCCCATTCCAATATTTTTAAATCTTCCAAATAATAAGTTTTCTCAACTTTATTCTGCCTATTTCTTGAGGTTTAGAAACAGCAAATATTCGCGGTGGCTAAATCTTCAAAATGATGGAAAATTAGGCTGTCAAAATTCCTTTAGCCTTCATAATGCACTTTAGAGGTGGTGGCTACGGGTACATGTATCCAAAATTGTTTTTAATTACTAAATTCCATGGAATTTTAATAAAATATCTACACCTTTTAACAAAAGTTCTACACGTCCAGAATACGAAAGGCACGACCACTAATTGATTTTGCAGCCTCCTAACGGGCTCGGTCACATATTAAAAGACCGCTCAAGATCAACTTGGAAACGCTAAAATGGGAAGTCCTAGCCTTACCTGCTGTGTTCTTCATACATCGCTCCTTCCGACTACTACTTGTTCTCGTCGATGACACATGGCCTCTCCAGAAGTTCACTTCAAAAGAACATGCAAAAAAAGTGTCGATGATACAAAAGACGAGTCATTCCTTCGAGCTTGTATCCGAAAATTGCCAGAAAGATGGAATAAGTTGTGAAAAGCGGTGGACAATACTTTGAATAATATATTTGTAACAATTTTCGCTCAATAAATCCGTAATTTAAACAAAAAAAAAAACAATCTTTCTCCATTCAAGGTCCACTACATATGTACTCTATACATATAAACAAAATAAATATGTATGTATGTAGTACTATATGTACATAAAGAAAGAAAAAACATATTTGGCTTTTATAAGTTATAATGCCACGTTTGTACTAAAGAATATAAAATAAAAGCAAAACCAGTTTTTGTACCAAGAGAAGAAACATCAAATAACAAATAAACAAAAGACTTTAAATTAAAAGTGTGCAAAAGTTTATTTTATTTTTTTTGCCGAATTAATACGTCAGAAAGGATATCCCAAAGATACAATATAGCATTAATTAAAATGGGTTTAATTTTAATTGATTAATATAATATTTATTAAAAAAATAATTTTATTTTAATTTAATTTATAAGATTTTAGGCAAATGAACAAAACATAATTTTGTTTATGGAATTTCACAAATTTGAATGACTTAATTGAAAAGGACTGTATATGTCCAAACATGAAACATGACAGAGAGAGCACTTATTTTAGCATTGCTATCAATGCGTTTTGCAACGTTTGTACCTATATAAGTACAGCTTTGCTTTTAAAAACCTTATTATTTGACATTTCATTGACCTTTAATTGTCGCTTTCAGATTATAAATCTTTGGATTCACTATTTGCATTTAATGCAGCCTTTTTCAATAAATACCTAAACAACCCAATAAAAAAAGCGTTCTGTTTACGTACCGTTTTCGGTATGCCCTAAACGGAATAAAACTCAGGTTACATACGGAACATCGTTAATGATTCGAATCTGTTGAAACGGTGAAAGAAACGATTCAAAGAAAGCAATTTACATTCATTATCACGTTTTAATTTTGGTCTTTTTTAAAATTTAATACCAGTCTCTAGTTTCGCACATTAGTTTGCATTCATACAATTTTGAATTTAACAGAAGGTCTGCACGATTTTAGACATCTATTTTTTTAATTATTTTTTAATATTTTGCTACATATTTATATTCTTATAAAACCAATAAATAACACCGTTTGTTATGGAATCAAAACTGATGAAAAACGTTAAAGCCCGTTTTTACGGCACGGAAACAGCAACCGGTCAAAACGTAGTAATTTCGAAAAATCGTATACCAAATTAAACACAAATTAACCGTTTGATTTAGACTCGCTATAAGCAATTCATTTAATTTGTAGTCTTCGTTTGGTTTTTATTTCTAAAATTTTGCAGTGTACAAGTTTTTTACTGAATAATTAGTTTCCCTAACGGGTAACTTTACGAGATTGAAATAAAAAGACAAATATGGTCAATTAAATAAGCTTTTATTCACTTTTTGTTTAGCTGTGCTAGCTTAACGGGTAACAGAATTAATGTGATTCAAAATTTGTTGACATAAGTGTACAACTTTTTTTGGTTGGCTATATTTGATTGCCAAAAAATTTACCAAGAAAAAAGTTCACATCACCACATTGGGAAAAAAAATATACAAAATGTCAACGCTACTTGCAATTCTCTTGTTTTCCAGTTAGTACTTTTTGTGTATCACCCAATTCACACGATGACTTGCCACCATGTTTGAAAATCATGATTGTTTGAGTTTGTAAGAGAACGGTGTAGAGAAGCAATCGGGGTAAAAAAGAATCACGTTTTCTGTTCTCGGTGATTGCTTTCGTATTTTTCTTTACACACATCCGTTTTTTTTTGTCATGTTGCTTCATTTTATTTTCTCTTTCAATGTGTCAACAGCTCTACAACAGGGATGGAAAAATGGATTTTTTCGGTATCAAGAAAAAATTCAAAAATACTTTTTTGTCGCTTAGAGTATTAAATTTTTTAAAAAAAAAATTACATAAAATATAGATAAAAATAAAAATTAACACAAAATGTATATAAAACTCGTTTTTACATAAAATTAAAATACGTTAAAAACATATATTTTTTTATATTTAACGAAAAATTTTGCTTATTTGAGCTGCTCATTTCTTATGAAATTGCCTTACGAATTCGAATATACAAATTTATATTTTTTATCGAGCAACATTTTCTTATTTTGTATCAACCTTTCCATCCCTGCTCTATAATAAAAAAAGCAATGTGCTATTACGTACGCACATCAGGTCGTTAAGAAGAATAAGCGATTAAATCAACCCTAAAATCATGGCGACAAAATCATTGTAGAATTAATAAAAAAAATTCGTGATTTTAAAATCGTCGTGTACATACACCCATGCAGAAGAAATTAAGAGCCAATTTAGACGGGACTTTGTTGCATGCAATTATTGCGTGCAATTTTTGTTTGTTGGCGAACGGGGTAGAGAAGCAAGCAGGGTAACAGAAAAAGCACGGTTTTCGTTTTTCTTGCATGTTTTTGTTATCTATCTTTCACACTCATATGTATTCTTCTTTTGTTGCTTCATACACATTCAGTTTTCGTGCAATTAAAGTCACCGTTTAAATAGAAATAACTTTGGAAGAAACTTTGAAAAGGGAATTAAGAAAATTGAACGCAATCAATTGCATCGTATAAATTAGCTCTAAAATTGGACACGAATGCAAGATCAAAAGAGAATTTAAGAAAATTGCTGCAAGAAAAATTGATGATTGTGAACCGAGACTTAGAGCCAATTTACACAGTGGGTTTTTCTTTTGTTGCATGATTTGTTATTTTAGAGCAAAAAAAGTCACCCTATAAGGAAAGAAATTTAAAAATTGGCACGGAGTTGCTTGTTCTCAGATGTAAACGAAAATTTCTCTATGTGAAGGTGAAGGCAACTTTAAAAGAGCATTGTCAAGAGTTGCCGAAACAAACGATGCTATGTGTGAAGTGGGACTAAGGAAATTGAGAAAAAAAAAGCATGCAATCAATTGCATCGTATAATTTGACCCTTACAATGATGCTTTTCATGCTTATTTGTATAAAAAAGTAGAATTATAAAGAGCTATTGCAACATTTAAATACAATATAAAATCAAGCACTATTACAAAAATACGAATATGTCTAAAGAAAAATATGAAAAAAAACGAAAACAGAAAATGTTTTTTTCTCTACCCTGATTGCTTCCCTACACTGTTCGCCAACAAAACACATTAAAAAAACTTGGAAAAGAATTGTGTGAATTAAGTCTAAATCACATATCTTGGTTTTAATTAATTCACTTCATTTCTGGTTATTGGATGATCTGAAATTTTAGCTACTTCAGAAAAATGCTGAAACAGTTGTCCACTTAATTTCCATTTAAGATTAAAATATACAAATTTCATTAAGTTTTTTGCGGTCAAGGGTTAAATTCATTTTTTATAAAGGTTTTAATTTAAAATATAACTGCCGTTTTCTTTTTAGCTACAAATAAATTATTATAATTAATTTATATATGGATGGCGGGAAGTACCTACTATTTTTATGTTTGCTTGTAGTATTTTAAAAAACTTAAGGCCAAATTAAGAGCTAACTATATTATACTTTTGCTAGCTTAAGCAAATGTGCGAATAAATGTAATCAAATGTGTATGACTATATTGTACTTAACAAACTTTTCGTTAAGATTCGTCAAGTGTCATTTGCTTAAGCAAACAGCGAAAGTGATCGCACTTTACTTAAGGAATCATGTGTTTTTAGAAAAACTGTTTATGAAAAAAAAAAACAAACTGCAATGTACGCGGAAAACATTTTCATAAAAAATTTAAATGAAAATGTTAAAAAACAAACGTGCATGTATAACAAAAGGGGTGGGCTTTGTATTTGTTTTTTGATTGAGATGCAAGCACTGTTGCATTTTTAGTACTTTTTTATTTATGTTGTAATTTGATTCTTTAAATTATTTAAAATTTATATAGATTTACTTGTTAATTGTAAAATATTTATAAATTGCATACATTAAATAAAATTTTTCGAAAAGATAAATATATTTTGGAAATATAAGAAGAAAACAGTTTTTGCAAAAGTACAAATATTTGCAACTAAGTGTTGAAAGTATTTAAGTTTTAAAAGTACATTGTAGCCACCCAAAAGTCTTCAATAAGTTGATTAAGCATTTGACAGTAGCTTAAGTTAGCAAAAGTATAATATAGTTAGCCCTTTAGGCAGACGTAACGTATGCCCGAATAGCAAATTTAATAAATTAAATAATATATGTCGTGTTTTATACTTATTTTTGTTCACTACACACGAGGCATCTTTCGCCGCAATCTCAGTGCTTTGGTACAGAAAATACATTATATTTTTTATAAGATATGCCCCAAAGCGCTGAAATTTTTATATTCATTAATCCCGTTAACATAATTTTCATTATTGGCAATTGCAATTTTCCTTTTCAATTATTTTTGACGAACTGAACGTGTAAATGTAGTAAACAATGATACACACGAAACCACGGTTGTGGCAACCAACCAAAAATACAAAAAGTTTTGATATTTCTAGCAACGGTTGCGGCAAACGAAAATCAATGAGAAACACAGCGACACTAGCATGGCTATGTTGCCGCAACGGTTACCTCGTGTGTATCTAGGATTATGCATTGAATATATACAATACTTAAATATACAAAAAAATCTGTTTTGAGTAGATTTTCGTTGTTCAATGCAGAATGAACCAAAAAAAAAACGAAATATACAGAAATACGTTTACGTCTGGCTGTTCCACCCTTTATTTATCATCCCTGCTACAAATACAAAACAATGAGAACGAAAAGTAAATGTAAAAAAAGGATGGTTTCTGGTAAACTATTAATACTAATATAATATCCTTGCCTGTAAAAAATATGTATGTATTTATAAAAAATATATAACTTACCATCAGCTGGTTGTTGGAAATTAACATAAGCATAACCCAAAGAACGACGTGTCATAACATCGCGGCAGACGCGTATGGACAAAACTGGACCAGCATCAGAGAATTTCTCAAAAAGCCCAGCTTCATTGATATCTTGATGTAAATCTCCAACGTATAGTGAAGCCATTTGATAATTTGGTCCACCGGAATTCATTTTTTTAAAGAACAAAACAGAAAAGTTGTGTCCTGCGTTTCTTTTTTTGTTTTTATCAAAAAAGGAAATCTAACAGAGACGTGTCTCTTGATTTGATGAATTTACGATATTTTCTTTAAAGCATAAAACACAGAGGGAAAACTCAAAAGAAACTGTAAAAAAAAAAGAAAAAAGAAAATTTTTTTAATAATCTCTCCACAATAGTGCTTAAACGCATCAAATGAAGTTACCGCCAGCCAGACCTTTAAAACCATAATTTATTCCTTTTAGTTCAACATTTGAATCGGGTACTGTGTTCAACAACTCTGATTTAAATAGGACTACTGTACTTGTGAACTTATTTATAGTACATTAAAATAAATGCAATAAAAATTCAATTTATGGACCTATTACATTATATATACTCTAAATTGCAATAAATTTGCGCGAGTAGTATTTGTAAATTTCAAAATAAAAATTTCCTTTAGTCTGCAGCATATATGCGGAAAAAAATATGGCAGTTTTATAAAAATTATGGAAAAAAGGTTTGCTGCGGAAAGCATTTTCAATGATAAGTCTATAAGCACATAAGTCTACAAGTTTCAAAGCAATGAATATATATATATATATATATATATAAACTATAAACATGGCAGCTCTACCAAAAAAATAAGTGTTTTTTGATGAGAATTATAAGAGCATACTGAGTTAAAAAATAAAATACCACTACAGATATAAAAAAATTTAGGCGTGTTTTTCCTTCTAAAATGTTCTTTTGTGATTAATTTCAAAAACGTTTCCACCAGTAAACAGTTGCTTCGATAACAATTATTAAATAAAAAAAAATTTTGTAATAAAACTGCTATAATTTTTTTAATTTTAGGATATATATATTTTTTTTCAATGGAATTTCCCAACCGAAATTTTTTTCTCTTTTCCTCTTAATAAAATTTCAATGAATCTATTGCACTCTCATTTTTATTGGCTGAACACCACGTTTTTTCCCCAAGTACATGAAAATTTCTGTAACAGTTTTCATTATTCTCAACTTACGTTTTTAACACTTTTTCGATTTTTGCTACTTTTTACAATTTTTTTGTTAAATTTTTTATTTTTATATTTTTTTTTTGGTTTTTTTTATATTTTTTAATTTCACAAAAAATGTGATAGCCGAGCTTGCAACTCACGACCGCTCACCAAAACGGAATAGACTCGTTTGACGGTCGGTTAGAAATGAAAGAATATTGAGTATTAAAATATGAGTTCACAAAACCGACTGTTTTTTGAGTACTCAGTACTTAATATTTTCATAATAGTAATACCAACTCTTGAGAATGAAAAGCGCTTCAAAAACTGCAAAAACCGTTGAAAAGGGATTTTTCTATTAAGCGCGTAAATAAGGTTTTAATTCAACAACAAAAGTACAAATCTATAATTCTTAACACACGTATTTAGCTAAAACGCGTATTTCAGCTCTTTATTGTAAACAAAATCTATTTATTCTTTTATACTCGTTTTGGTAAACACATGTTTTGGATAATGTTGTTCCACGTAAAAGCCAAATAACTTATACTACATTTCCATATACGCGTTTTGAGAGAAATTGCATGTTTTGTTCAAAATAAGTGTTTTGGTACATATTTTCTAATATATTTTTTTATGCGAGCTACATGTCGAAAATTGTCTGATCAACACTGCATTTTGTATATACTGAGTTATCCATTTATGGAGGATTATATATTCGAAAAAATACATTTGCATTTGACAAGTTTGAAAAAAAAATTAATCGTCATTCAAGGTGATAGTAATATATATAAAAAAGTTAAAACGAAAAAATGGCTACAAAAAGTTTATTTATTTTATTTGTTATGAATATGAAACTTTAAACTAATTTCGAATATTCGAACACCACACACATTTTTGCTAATGGAAACAATTTGAAATGTTTTCCTCAAAATATGTTATTTTGGTCCCAATTCCCAATTTTCATGCCTCGTAAAAAGCTTTTTTGTCCATATGAAAGAGAATTTTATGGAGAACAAACTTTTTTTATTCTGACCAAAATTACAGAGTTATAAATTTATGAAAGCAATAAATCAATTATATTAAGATGTCCAGTACCTCACTCTTGTATCGGATGCGAGAAATTTTCACATAAAGAAATGTATGGTCACAATACTTTATATAGCGTAACTTAATAGATGATAATTTATAGTGGATTTTCTTTAGATTTTAACTTTTAAAGCTTTGGCCAAATTTACGTTTAAAGCTTTGGACAAATTTACTTCTGGAAAATACCTTATTAGATAGAGAAACAGATTAAAACACAGTTGCATTTTACGTGTTTTTGTTACAAAAAAAACTTTATCGATGCGAAAAATACAGGAACAAGGCTGCCCCTTATATCTGAATCAGTATTATTATGGAATTTTGTGCTAAAATAAAGTTATTAGATTCTTTTGCCTACTATTTAGGTGTTTAGCTAGAAATACTTATACATAGCTTGATCAGCTGCTTCAAAGTTAATGCATCTCTATTCTTCCTTTGTACTGAAGGGACACACAATGGACCGCATTGGTCTCCGGGTGGAAATGCGCCCTTGGGCGCTTAACCCTTCTTAACCTAACCTAATGAGCAAAACAGAGACCTTTTAGCTATAATTTTATCACTCATACCATTTCCGATACATCGTGTTACGTATAATTAATAACCCTGTAGCGTAAAAAAATAATAACAGAAACACTAACGAAAAAGTGAAAAAACAGTTCTCTTTACTTGACACCTATACAAAACATAATTTTAATGTTAAAACACGAAAAATATATGCAAATCGACAAAAAAAAATTTGTTGTTATTGTATTGCATGCATTTTTTGTGTTTCAACATTGAATTATGTCTCGTGTAAACATCATGTTTATAGTGGCAAAAGCACAAAGTTGTCATCACTGGTTTTGGAGTACTCAGTACTCACATAAACCTATTTACACGTTCACATTATCAATACATTCAGAGTATTTGGTTCTTTTAATAAACCATAAAATCATGAACTGCACACAACCCAGCAACCGACAAGAAACAGCTGATTGAATCAAAATGGCGACTAGAAAATGAGTAAAAGGAAACCTCAAAATTACAGTGTTACACATTAAGGAATATACAAAAAATATGTACCACACAATTTATATGGTTTCTATCTCATTTTGCAAATCACTGCAATGTCAAAATAACCATACGGTTCGAGAAATCATGTCATTGATAACCTGTCTGTGTAGTCTGATTCAATAAAAATAAAATTTGAATTATTAAAATAAAAATTTTATTTTTATAATAAACTTTATAAAATATTTTAAATAAAAATTAATTTAATAACAAAAATTATTAAGCTTTTAGTCCCATTTCACATAGAGCAACTTTTGTTGCGAAACTCTTGAGTTGGTGGGAGGGGAAAGAAGAGTGGTAATTGGTACGGAGTTGTTTGTTCCCTTCCCTTCAATTCGTTTTGTTTTTTTTTTTATTAATTTTAAACCAAATGTAGACAAAAATTGCTGAAAAAAAATTCAGTGTGAAAAAGGCAACTTTAAAAGAGAATTGTGAAATGGGACTTACAAAGAAATTTGCCCAGTTCTCTCTTTTTGTTTTGATTTACATTCGTTGTTGTGGTAATGCACTAAAACAATTATTAAATATATTTTAGATTTTTTTTGTTTAAGCTCACATGTTTTATTCTATCAAGTTATGGAAAATTGTCACTTACTGTATATGTATAAAATTATCTGTTTTGATTTTTCTATAAAATCTTGCATTAAACTTAAAATTCTTTTCCGATTTTGAATAGTTTATTAAGTTCTCTCAAAACACATTTACTTTCATTATGCTTATTGATCGTTATCTTTACTTTTTAATGGCTTAAGAAAGTAGTCCAAATAACGTTGTGTAACCGATGGCATAACAACACCAGGTAGACATATTAAAAAACCTGTTATTTCGATTGTAACAAAAAAATTCAAAAATTCATAGAAAAAGTAAACAAAAAAAAACAATGGACTGTTGCAGCATGGTATTACTCATGGCAAAATTAGACCTTGTAAAGTCATTAGGGAGAATTTGGGTTTTTTATTTGACATTCTAGGGTTATTTTGTTTACTTTTTGTATGGATTTTTGAAACTTTTTGTTGTAATCAAGATAACATCTTTTTAAAGGTAGATTTCTGGACTTTATTATTTCTTTTTAGCCTTTCCCCGGCCTTTACCTTTTTTTGCGGCTTTTCTCTGGGCTTTTCTAAATTTACGCCAATGTTTCTGCACAACACAGGCCGCTCGATTCATCATAAAAAGCAGAATTTTTTGTTCTTGTTGTCGTTTTTCTTCATCGTCTTTTGCACGCACAACTCGATCATATTCAGCTTCTTCTTTGTTATATTCGATCATAAATTCTCCGAATAATTGTTTTTGTTTTTCATATTCTGATTGTAGAAACATATTTTCTTTGATTTCATCTCCAATAGTTTGATCAAATTTTTTAATAAGGGCTTGTAGTTGTAGAAGAAGTTTATTTCTATAAAGACAAAGGATCTGAGAATAAACGATAATCGACTTATTTCGAAGTTAAGTATCTACCATGTTAAAATGTTGTTAGAAATTTGGAAAAAGTTCCTTTAAAATGATAGAATTTTAACTTTGAAAGTGGACAATAATCGTGGCTCGTCTTATTTATTTATTCGTAATACAGTAATACTTTATCTTATTTATTTATTCGTAATAGAGTAATATTCTATGAGACTAGCGACGATTATTGTTCACTTACGAAGTTAAAGTTCTATCGTTTTTAAAGATGTTTTCACTATAAGATTGAAAATGACTGTATTTTACCAAATTTACATTCGAAGCACGGTATTATCATCTTTTTATAATAAATAAAATAATTAATAATTATAATTAACAAAAATTGTTTAGCATAAGATCTTTTAAGACAATCTAATAACTAACCATTATCATCCAATGTTTGTATTTCTTTATTAGTAGATTATTAATTATAAAAAGATAATAAAAAACTTAATATATCAATACTTCTTTTTTGTAGTTAATGAGTTTTCGCACTACAAGACGATTTGTTCGTTCAATTACACAAAAGTGTGTAATTAATTAATTCTATTTAAAGTTAAAAGTCAGAATTTCAAACGGTACTCAAAATATTAGTATTTAAACATTGGAGATACAATAACATTTTCTGATTTTCAGCACACTGAGAACATATGAATGATAACAAATATAAATTAAACATTGTTAAAATGAGGTTAAACAATTTTACAATACTAAAATAATAAACTCAAAAACTTGTCTTAAGTATTTGTGCAAAAACTTACTTTTCATCTCTAGCTGATTGCTCTTGTTTTAAATTATCTTTTAATAATTTATCGTAGCTTAATCTTGTGCGATCAAGTTCATCTTTCAATTCCTTTTGTTTGACAACACTAGCCGCATGAATTTCTTGTATGTTACGGCTAGATTTTACTCTATAATATTAAACAAATCATTTTTTAAATAAATATGTATCTTAGTATGTAGGTATATTTTAAAAATTCCTACATTTCTTGTTTAATTTTGATGTTATTATCATATTTACGTATGGCCAAATCTTCTTCATATTTTCGTATAACACTTTCTTTTGCAGCAAATTTCCATTTTAAACGAACACGCTGTGTTTGTAATTGGTTTTGAAAAACTAAAAATATAAACGTTAAATGACAACGAAACTAATCATTAATGTTGTGCAGATCATTATCATCAATCCACCTTTAATATTATTTTTTGAAACTTCATTTTCATGATTAACTTCATGCATTTTTTTCTCCTTGTTAAGTTCAGATAGGGCGGATTTTTTTAATCTTTGTTCGGTAATGTTTTGTAACATCTCAAAGGACTGCAGTAGTAATTTACCTTCTTGAGTTAAGTCATCTAAACTATTGGCATAACATTCAAATAGACTATAGTTTTTGTGAAAAAAGTCAATAAGTTTTATCAACCGATAGTTCAAATGAGGTGATTTATTAGAGGTATTTAATATCTAAAATAAAAGCAATATAAAAAAAACATTTAGTAATGGTATATTACATTAACTTCATACAAATTTGGCATTTATACGAATTTTTGAGGACAAACAACTTTTCCACTATGTGATAGTGAATAAAAATTTGCAAAATGGCCTTTTCAAAAAAATGCAAAAAATGGCCTTTTCTCTACCACAGTTTCTACCCCCTAAACATCAATCGAAATCGGGGTGTAAGAGGTGGGAAATCTCTTGTAACCCGTTGGGAAATCATAGCAATTTTCAAACTGATTTCATCTGAAATAAAGATACTTAATATCAATGTTATTGCAACATCATGATATCGTTGATATGCAATCCCCACTTGGCATGATGTCTGCCATAATATGACACTTTTAGTTTAAATTCTAATTAAACAATAAACAAGTAAAAAAGGGCTAAATTCGGCTGTGCCGAATCTTTGAATACCCTCCACCATAGAGGCTGAAGATGATATACGTATATACTAAATTTTGCATGAACTGTAATATGAATATGTTTTGTCAATTTATGTAACGAACTTTAGTTATTTTATTTTAGTAATGTTATTTATTTAGTTTTAGCAATGTTATTTACAGAGGTCTGCTCTGTTAGCGACTTTAACATTGTTGATTTTTACGTTAACGTAGATATTAGAGTATGTAAGACAATAAATGTAATCGAACAATAAGAAGACTTAATAACATTTTTACTTACTTAACAGAAAAAAAAAATAGATACAGAAAAATTGTACAAATTTGTATGGAAAATTTAGAGGTACCTTCACATTTTCACTCATAACTTTTGAACCGCTGAACCGATTTTGCTCATTTTAAATACCAAACTGCTCGGGAGGATGTTCAATGATCTGGGTAAAAATAGGCACCCCCGCTTGCGTCTTCGCGTCGTGATCGCCATTACAACAGACAGACAGACGGACATCGCTAAATCGACTTAAAATCGCATAAGGATCACGAATATATATACTTTATAGGGTCTTAAACCTATATTTCGACATGTTACAAACGGAATGACAAACTGATATATACCCTCACCATATATGGTGGAGGGTATAAAAACAACACACATTTTAGACACAACAAATGGCTTGTTTTTTTTTTTTTTTTAAGAAAAACTATGATATTTTTAAAGCATTTCACTTTCACGTTTCTCTGTAATCGATTTGGCTTGCTATCAGTTTATGGAACGCGAAGATACAAATTACCTCTTTTTTTGTGTATTCCTCGGCAAGTTTTATACAGTTATCATAATCTGCGGTATGTAAATGTTTGCGCAAAGTTGTGGGATTTTCAAAAATTTTGGATATTATTAAAGATATCTTAAGCTTTTCCAAAGACTCGCGCATAATTCTTAAAACGCTATTTACTTGGGCTTGACGTTCTAACGACATTAAATATTTGCTAAAAATTTCTTCCAACTGGTATTTTGGCTTACAATGGATTTTAAAAAAAATATATATATGTATGTATTTTTGTTTACTACCAAATTGATTTGCTTATAAAATATTATGAGTAAATAAGAAAATGTTATAAAATAAAATCAATAACTAGAGTTGCTATGGTTGTCATTAAAAAAAAATATATGAGCATAGTAACAAGTTACCCCAATGGTGTGCACTCGACATAAATTTTCTTTTAATCTCACTCCACTCATTCACAGAGTGGAGTGAGATTAAAAGAAAATCTCACCGAAATATTTGTTTGGTACCCCAAAATTGTACATGTTAAAAATGTACCCAATTAGAATGCAACAATGCTTTTACCAATTTGTGCTTCAAAAATCCAAAACTAGTTCTATTTGCTAAAAATAAATACTTTTATGAAAAAACTCAGTTTTTAGTTTACGGTACATTTTGGTACACAAAAATTATTTTAATTGTTATTCCAATAAATATTGGAAACATAAACATACATTTACACATCTATGTATATACTTAATTTTAAATTGTTACATAAAAATAGTTTGAGAATAATAATAAAAAAAAAATTAAATTTATATTTATTTATTTTTTTTTTTAATATTGAAACTCCAAACAAAATACGTGTACTTAATATAAAATAATGTTTTACATCATAAAATATTTATATTTCGATAAAAATTTTTAAACAACATTTAGAAATATATATTTTTTTATATTGTTTCATACGAATTTAATTTTTTTCATAACTAAATAATAAAAATGGATGCAATTTTTATAACAAAATATACATAAATTTTGTAAAAAAAAAAATTGCCTAAAAATCAATCTTTTAGATTTGTTTTTAATGAATGAAAATTTTCTAAAAATTAAAATTTGTTTAAGAACCTTAAAAATAAAATTATGTATGTATATTAAGGTTGCAGCGATTTGTATGGGAAAAAATTGTTGGTACAATTCCATGGAGTGCCGAGCGGAATTTGGTGACACTTGGTCCAAATCATATATGCTGAAAATCACAAAACGTTTATATCCCAGCCAAAATAAATAAAAATCTATTCTTTAATTCATTTGGAAATGCTGAACACGTAATTCATATCTTCAAATTGTTAAAAAAAAAAAATCATCTTAAAATGGTCCATAACTAATGTAAATTCAAGTTAAAACTCCGTTCAGTGAGTAGTAACTGTCACTTAAGAATTTTTTGTGTTTAGTACTACAGTGCAATTGGTAGTGCTTTCATTAAATGTATCCTTTTAGTGCAAATTTTCATTAAATATGTGCCGGTGTTATTAATGATCGTTATTTTAATATTTTAAAAAATTTTAAACATTTTCATAAACATTTCTTTGATTCTTTATACATACATACAAACATATACATGTACGTCTTATAAATCAAATTTGTTGTTTTTGTTTTACATGTTAATTTAATTTATAAGACAATTATAAAAAATCATTTGGATATTTGTGTATAAATGAAATGTGTTGATTTGATTAATATGGTGTAATTCCAATCTTAACAAATGAATAAAGGGAATTAACTTGGTTGTCTTCACATACCAGAATGCTAAACTGAATTCATTTCAAGTGGAGATGCTTACTTCAATGTTATTGCAATATCATTGTTAACATTCAATCGGCTCTTGCCGTTTCCGCCATCAAATATCACTTGATGGTCATCAATAATACATAATTGTCATAGTACTTATGTTATTATTTATTTCATTTATTCATTTGCAAAAGAAACGGCCAAGCCAGCCCGTTGTTATCATTTTGGGATTGGCAAATCACTTTTTTCATCATTCGAAAGCAATTTATGCATTGTTTCACCGAGCCATTTGTCAACTTTAATAAAATAATTTTGGTGCTGGCAAACCACTCATGTTATTATAACAAAAGCACTTTACAGATTGTTTCTCCAGTATTTTGTCAATGTTTCAAAAAAGAAAAGTACAAGCATAGCCCCCCAGGGTGTTTTCAGTTTGATGTTGACAAAGCACTTAAATTTTCAAAATCTTTCGTTCTGCCGACCGTTAAAAGCAATTTTTCTGACCGGCAGTGTCATCTAATTCTGCGCGGCAATCCTTAAATACCCAATGAATACAAAAAAAAAAAAAAAAAATGCTGTAGCCCTGATGTCTATAGAAAAATTATAATTTATATTTTTTTAAACGATAATGTTATAAAATTCAATATTTATTAATAGGTTTTATATGTGGGTAGTTTATATATAAAAAATAAAATAATTTTGCCATTGCACTCTAAAATCCTGTAGTACGTTAATTTTAAGTAATTTTTTATAAAAAATTATGTTATAAACTGATGGCAGTGAGTTTTGCAGATGTAACATAATACAGTATAAAATTATTTCCATGAAAGTATATTTTTATAGATATTTCAAGGGAAAAGCAACTTGGGACGTGGACGCAGCAAGGGCTGATTTTTACATCATATAGTTCGAAGTCTTAAAAAAATACAATGAATAAAAATATTTTCCAAAAGAAATTGTAAAAGATCTTTGAATTAAAAAAAATATATATATATATTTTATTGTGAATTCAAATCTTTTTTAAAATATCGTAAATTTTATTGATCTAAAATAGGCATCGAAAGTCTGAAAGAGAGATTGATAGTTATGCTCTTTCGCCTATTACTCAAAAACTATACACCATTTGGTACCAAGGTCCCAATAAAAACATTTTCATTTTCAATTTTGTGTTAAGTATTGAATATTTTAAGACTATTTTAAAAGTTTTTCGCGCTTTAAAGTTGAAATATTTTCTAAAATGTTTCTTTATCCAAAAAAGTAGGTCTTTTAAATAGAATTTTTATTACAATTATGGTTTAGGGTTCGGGAATTAAGGTGATTTATAAAAAGTTTAACGAGTATTTCCGTAAAATTTCATCTTTATGCCTGATGAAATTGACCCAAAGAAACAAGTATGGTATAGTTCATCTAAATTGTAATTTGTGTGTTGATTATATAAAAAAACGGCTGAGCCAGATAATGAATTTTATTTTAAATTAAATATATATTCAAATATTTTTTTAGTTTTTATATTTTAAATTGTTTTCGTTTTACATTAAATATCAGCTAAACAATTTATTGTAAAACATTTTAATTCTTAGTTATATACCTCAATTCTTCTACATAGTAAATTATTCTGGGTTTGCTGGGAAATGAAAATGTACGGGAAATTCCATACCCTAATTACAACGTTCAAAGAAATTTTTGGAATTCTCTAATATTGTGCAACTATTATTAACAACTGTTAAAGTGTAAAAACCCATATTAGCTGTGAGAAAACTATATTTATTTTTGCTTATTAACTATAATATTTAGAAAGTTATTTATTAAATTCTAAATAATTACACGAAATTCGCAAACAATTTATAAATTTATATATAGAAATAGTAACAAGTATAAATTAAATCCCACATCAAAAACAAAATAGGAAATTAGACAAAAAAATTTTAACTTGCAATTTTTTGTAAAAAACGATAAAAATTTGTTAAATTCAATATAAGATCTATATAAACAACTCACCTCATTTGAGACAAAAAAAAAAGAGAAAATAATAAATAATATTTTTTTTTAAACATGCACAACCTTTTCTATATGTTGTTAAAACACATTTAAGCTGTATTGACATCGGTTAGTTTTTGATTGGTTTTATCACTAAAGCCTGTTTCTACCTCCAGTGAGTTTGATAGTTGTTGAGTTGTTTCTGCTGTAGGATTTTCTGCATAAGCTTTTATGGGTGCTCCATTTTGTACATCTCCCCATTCTATTAAATACTGCATTTGTCCATTGGCTAGTTGGCGTTTGGCACGTATGGAGAATTGTTCTCCTGATTCGATACGGTTGACTATACCAAAATATTTATTAACAGTTTGTTTTAAATCTTCATGAGATTGTTGAGAGTGTGTGATTTGTGAAGCTGCGGCTGCCGCAACAATGGCAGCAGATGTTGAAGAAGTTGAAGACTGATTGGACGATACAGAGCTACGTCGACTGGTATTGGGTGAATTCTTTTGTGGTCGTTGTCGTAAACGACGACCGTGTGTGGGTAAGGGTTTTGTTTCAGTTGTTTTTGTTAATGTTTGTGGTACAGCGGTAATATCTATAACTGATGTGGCATTAGATGAGGAAGATGCTGAAACAATGCTGTTATTTAAAGTTGTTGCAGATGATTTAGTTTGAGTTGTAGTAAAAAGAGATGCGGCAGTTGTTGTCGAAGCTGCAGCAGCCGCTAATAAATCTTTGGCATGTATGGGGAAATAATTTGTAGGAATGGGATTAATTGTAGTTGTACTTATAACCTGTAAATAAGAAAAGAAATTCAACTGAGTATGTCTATGTATTAATACTGCTTGCTTATAAAAAAAAATTAAGATAAAAGACATAACGTTCGGTGAATTTCAAAACTATATAACAAACAAAATCTTCAAAACCTGCTTTTTGATTATTATGATTCACTTGCAAAAAAAAAATCGCGGTTTCATTAAGTCATGTTTTTAATTTTCCGCGTTTTTTTATAAATCAAACTGTATCGATCCACATTGCTCCAATATTATTGATCTATAATCAAAACAATAAGTTTTATAACGTGGTTTTTTATTCCACATGCAATGAAAAAACGATTAAAAATTTTCTCTTTACGTTTTTTTTTTAAACATAAGCCATATTTTAAATAAATTTTTATAGAAAGGTTTTTATCTGAATATTTTTACAAGAGCCCTTTTACCAACCTCAATATTTGATGAGAGTCTTCGGGTACGCCTCCTTCGCACTTCTTGATTTGGGCCGATTGTAATATCTTTGGCACTCAGTCTTCGCTTAATAGTGCGTACTGTCCTCGGCTGACCGGCAGCCTTGGCCAGATTACTTGTACTCAATTTTGGAAATAAACCAGCGCTCTTTAATGCAGCCAATTTTGAACTAAAATTTAATGCCGTGGTATTAAATATACCAAAACTAACTGATTTTTTGCCACTTGACGCTGTAGCCAATGCATCAGCGTTCTTTTTAGGTGAAATTATTCTAAATGGATTATTTTGTCCTAAGAAATTCTTCGGTGGTGGTATAATCAAATCCAATGAGGTGCCTCTAGAACTGCTGCTAGAGTTTTCATCAGATGAAGAATCAAACAAACGTTGGGCATTATAACTTTTAGACAGGGTGAAAGCTTTACGCTTACGAGAACTCTTCTCAACATGTTTAGTGCTCAGTAATTTTGTTTCGCTAACAGCTAAAGGATTTTCTTCTGTGGAAACTGTTGCGACTAAGCAGGACTTAAGAGGACTAATTTGTTTTAACTCTTTTTTAGGAGTTAATTTATTTTCATTTTTAGGCGAAGATGGGGAGAGATTAGACATTTTTTCAGTTTGTAGTAGTATTTCAGGCTGTGGGTTTATTATTGTATCATTAGCATTGTCATCCTCTACATCAATTTTTTCCAATGCTAATACAGATGTCGTCTTCTTGCAGGGTGTTTTAGGTGCTTCTTCTAGTACAGTATGTTCAGTAGGTGGTGGCATCTTGGTTTTCTTTACTTTATCTAAAATTTGTTTAATAGGTATTTCATCTTCTGACGTATCATCGAATTCATAAACATCATGAGAGCTGGAGTCTTCACTTAATTTTGTTTTAGATTTTGGCGTACTATCTAAATTGGCCAAACATAAGTTTATTAATTTAATATCGGAGTTTTCGGGAGCACCCGGTAAAAGCTTGAGCTTAAGGTTACTTAATATAAAGTCATCATTTAGTGTATCGTGTGGTTTGATGTTTATTTTATTTACAATTGGCGGACCCATAGAACGTAAAGCAAAAAAATAATGATCTCTTTTGATTTCTTTGCCACATACAAAACGTTCAGTTGATTCTTGAAGAGTTATTTTGATTTTATTTAAGAATTCTTTTTCCGGCATGGAATTCCACTGTAAATAACAAAGATAATATTATATTAATGGAGAATAACGAATGATAATTTACAACAACTTCTAATTACCTCAACTGGTATAGGTAATGATTTTCTTTTTTCCAATGCAAACGGATTGATATCCTTAAGCAAATGATGATATTTGTGATGCTGATGCTTCTTCATTGTGGACAAGTTGTATAAAATCAAATGTACCAAATCTACCCAGTTTATTTGAAGACGTCTTAAATATTCATCGCCATAATTACAAACCGAGCAACAAAATACAAAAAATCTAAAAAATAACAATTTCATAGAAGTTTTGTAGACTTTAAAAATTTATTTTGAATACTTACGCATCTCCTCTCATAAGATTGCCTTTGAATTTTTGTGAACAATGGGTGTGATACCAATTTGAACAACGACAGCATTGCAACATATTATGATCGAATTTTCCTGATTTGCCACAGTAGCAATAGATTTGTTCTTCATTGACACGATGCTTATCATCCCATGTTAACGAATCCACCTAAGCGAGGAAGAGAAATTATATATCATTTATATTAGGGAGGAGAAAAAATAAAAAACTAAAAACTTACATCGTAGGGTAATTGAAGACAAATCTCTAATTCTGTGTCCTCCTCGGTTGAGCTAAATTTTGAAGATTCATTTAATTTCATAGGTTTTGCACAACGTTTGCACATCCAGACTTCACTTCCAGGTGCAGTTTCAGATGTGCATTTACGATGATAACCTCGACCACAACGTTCACAAATTTCAACTTTTGATTCGGGTTGAGAACGTTTACAAGCTACACACATTGGTTGATGCAAACCCAGCCCCTCCGTCGAAGATGCAGATTTATTAGTATTACAAGAGGAACCACCTAATTTTCGCATTTGCTCAGCCTCACACCATAGTTCGGTTTTATCATCGAAACGTACAAGAAATTGATTACGTGCAGTGTCAATAACTATGCCCAGATAGAAACAATCATCTTGGCGTTTTATAAAAACATCTTCCCCATTGGCAAACAACGGTTGCAGTATTTGTGGAGCAGTTGTTGGTGTTTGGTTTTTGGAATCTTTCAGGCATTCTTTATTTGTAGACATTTCTGGGGAGGGTGGTGAAGGTGGTGTCAATGGTGTATTAGAAGAGGATAAAGAATGTGTTATTTGTTGTTGTGGTGCCGGTGATGGTATAATTGAACTGGTCGATTTTGTCAATGATTGTGTATAATTTTTCGTGATTATTGAAGAAGAATCATGTGCTGCTTCTTCTATATTTTGAGCCACTGATGCAAAGTTTTGCTTAGGTCTCATGTTATTCGATTTTTCCAACAGTTGATTTTGACATGACGTACTAGGACTATTTAATGAAGTGGTTGTTGTAATGGTGTTATTGCTGTTGTTATTGATATTTCCTATATTTGGCATGGAAGGAGGTGTATTTTCTGGTGTTGAGGGTGGTGTGTGTGGTGTATGTGGAGTTGTGGCTGTTGTTGTGGAGTCTGGCTCATCAATAACTAAAACATTAGATTCATACATATCAGTGACCATAGGCAAAGCGGAGGGACCATTCTCTATTATCGCCTTGTGCTGTATAGCTGGTATTATGGGTGACGGCTGTTGGGCTGGAGTAGAAGCCAATGAATTTGACGCCGAGGACGAGGAAGAAGTATCGGTATATAAATTATTAATGCAAATATTTATGCGATCCAATACAACAGTAGAACTATTGGCATTATTACCATTACCCGCACCAACACCACTGCCACCAACAAATGATGCATTCGTGGATCCTCCTGCAGATGACACATTGTTTGAAGGTATATTTGTTATAATCTTGGGATTTGTGGCCAACTGCGGTGTTGTATTTTCTGGTGTAACATAAAATTGGGGAATTTGTATTGCTGCCGTAGCTGTGGGATTTTGTTGTTGATGATGTGTTGTGGGGAAATGTTGTTGTGCAGCAAAATGTTGTTGCAGCAATTCGGTTGTGGTTGCAGGCTGATAGCTTTGTTGATGTATCAAATGTTGGGGTAACAAATGTTGTAATTGTTTGTTGTTATTTAAATTAAAAATATGTTGAGAATGTTGGTAGCCACCTGCTGTAGTTGCCAGATTAGCTGCGTTTAATGGATTTGCCGTTGTGGTAACAATTCTTATGTTTCTCTGTTGTTCTGGACTCAATTGCTGTGGTTGATGGGCAAAATTATTTGTAATTAATATAGTATTGGGATGATGAGTTCCCGTGGCGCCCGTTACATTGGGATTTAAATTTTCTGGTCCAGCAGTTGTATAGAAACGTTGTGGTGTTCCTAAAGCTCCCAATGTTGCCGAAGGTGTATAATAATTCTTTTCCATGGGGCTAGCGTTTATTTGCAGTTGTCTGGAGTCTGCATATAAAGACGCAGCCAACTGTTGTTGATGATGATGCTGCTGCTGTTGCTGAGCATTAAGAAAATTATTTAAAACGGCAGCTGATATTTGAGGTGGTGAGGTGGCGACATGCTGTGCCATTTGTATACCATGTTGAGTAGTTAAATTTGTGGTATTAAATTGATTATTCATCATATTTTTTATTTACCTAATCCAAAGTTTTGGTTAATGGGGATGATTTATGTTGTTGATTTACACGAAAACCCTAATGAGAAAACATACGTTTTAGAGAAGGCAAAAGTAAAAAATGAAACAAAAGCAGCATAAAACATTATACTTGTACCAGCCTATGTAGAAATTGTGGGTGGTAAAAAAAAAGAACTGACTAAGAGACAGTGGCCCTACAAAAAGAAGTACTGATAAAGCGCTTACTAATATAAACTTGTTTTGCAAAACTTTATGCAATGCACTTGATTTATATTTATTTATTTATCCATATTGTAATACAAAAAAAAATATATAACAGAGCAATATTTTAATAAGTGCTTTCCCGATACTTTGTAATGCATATGCATTACCGTTGTTATCATTTTTGGTTAGGAAAGCACTGTATGCAAGTACTGGTATCACATATTTCAGTACCTTTCCAGTGCTGGCAACTTTGTATTTTTCAACAAGTCTTCAAAAAAAATTCATTATTTCGAAACAATTTATCATTGGGTCCAAATGATTTCATGTTTCGATTGAACATGGGTTTTTAATAAAAAAATAATAATAATCCATCCGAATTATAACGTCACCTTACAAGTACAGGGGGTAATTCTCGCAGTCGTGATCGAAATAATTACGAATCGGAATTTATTTCGATAGTGATAAATTTTCTAATGATGTCACTCGTTACGAAACGAATCGATTTATTGTTTCAGTGTTGTAAAACATGTAAATGTGTATACTGCGCAACACTGTATAAAATGTAAACAAAAAAACATATGTTTATTCGAAAACAGAAAAAAAGAAGTGAAATCGTTCTATGAAAATTGAGACAATTTAAAAATAAAGAAAATATTAATATAAATCACGAAAATGAATCCGAGTTTGTTTTTTTATTCCTCTTCTTCTGATTCTGAAGAGAATATAAATATTATAAGGAAAAAAATACGAAATACTAGTGATCCCTTAAGTTTGCCAAACAACGAGTAAGTGTAAAAATTTTGACAAAAATAGTAATTTATAAAAGTAATTATTTTTTTTTCAAGATTCAAAAAACGTTTTAGGCTTACCAAGGAAGCTTTTAACTATATTCTTGGGGAATTAAAGTTTGAGGGGCAACTTTCTACCACTGTTCCACCCAAAATTCAATTAGCAGCAACCTTATCGCTTCTAGCATCTGGAGGGTTTCAACATTCTGTTGGAAATGACTTTCTCATTGGCATAAGTCAAAGTGCTATTTGCAAAATAACAAAACGGATTGTGAATGAAATTGAACATAAGCTATGTGGTCAATTTATAAAATTCAATCCAAGAAATAGTGATGATTGTAAGGAGTATTTCATGGCAAAATACAATAT
The DNA here is from genome assembly GCA_949748255.1 of Eustalomyia histrio. NCBI lineage: Eukaryota > Metazoa > Arthropoda > Insecta > Diptera > Anthomyiidae > Eustalomyia > Eustalomyia histrio. The sequence goes on from OX456527.1 coordinate 127,074,230, forward strand.
TCCAGGAGGTAAGAATATATAATACGAAAATTTCATTATTTATATATTATTTGCATTTAACCATCTATGCTTTCTTTTAACAGTTATTGGTTGTGTAGATGGAACACATTTTGGATTGCAGAAGCCACCCAACGAGCACATGTTCTTTAACAGGAAGGAGTTTCATAGCCTAAACTCCATGATAGTAAGTTAACATTATCGAAATAAGTTATTGTTTATGAAAATGGCATTTTTTAAGATATGCGACCACAAACATACAATTTTGGCCATTAATTCTAAATATGGAGGAGCCGCGCATGATTCATTTGTCTGGAAGGAGTCTGAAGAAAGAAATCTCCTTGAACAAGAATATGGAAATAATTTACGGAATTTTTGGCTCTTAGGTACGAAAATGTAAAAATTATTCTCGGTTGACACATATTTTATTTTTTGGAAAAATCTTAAGTTTATGAGAATTTTCATTTAAAGATATATTTTAATGTTTTTATTTATAGGCGATTCGGGCTATCCCTGTGAACTGTGGTTGTTAACGCCCTACCGAAATCCACAAGAAAATTCAATGGAATCACGTTTTAATGAGGTCCATTCAAAAGCTAGGTGTATTGTAGAAAGGACAATTGGTATATTAAAGGCTCGATGGAAAATTTTATGCCACGATAAGAGAAGCCGATACAGTGCAGAAAAAGTGGCTCAATTTTCAAACGTATGTACTGCACTGCACAATATTTGTATACATTTTAAAGTTCCAAATTACGAAGACGTACCTCAGACGACTGATACACATACAATGCCTGAAATTGACAATGGCGCAGAAACCCAAATAACCAAAATTGGAAAAAAAAATTAGAGACAGTATTAAAATAAGCCTAAGTAGCAATCAAATTTAACTTAAAATGTATTTATTAGAAATTAAATAAAAAAAAAACATATGTGATTAAAAAACAAAATTCAGTGTTAAACATAACTAGTAATAATATGAGATCTAATTGGTGGTAACAAAACAAAACGTAGAAGACTTAAAAGTTTTTTGGCTGATTTTGTAAACCCGCAGTTAACTTTTCCATCTCCTTTATTTTTATTTTTAGTTCCATTTCTTTTATTTGTAGGTTTATTTTGTGTTCATTTTCCTTCATATCGAGGATTTTTTGTTTAAATCGAACTAATTGATTTGTAAGGTCGACCTCCTTTTCTTTTAATTTAAGGTTTTTATTATTGATGTCGATAAGTTGGTCATATCTTTTTAACATTTCCGTTTGATATCGTTCAATTGACGAAATGTTTCTCTTTAACAAAGTGGTTTTTGTTTCTCTTTTGGTATCCTTATACATCACTTGGGATTTATTTGGCATACATTTATTTCCCACGCCATCATCTTCAGACTCTATAATATAGGAAAGTTCTTGCTGAACATGCATCTCTTCATTATCTGAGATAAAAGTCGGTGATGTAGCTGAAACATCATATTTTTTTTCTTGTGATGTGGATGCGAAGGCATAGCTTTCATTATTTTTTTCTGAGAATGTACTTGCAGACAACTCTTCCACAGATTTGCTTTGCAATAATGATCCATAGCTCTTCACATTCTTCAGACCTTCAACGGCAACTTCTATACCTGCTGCTTCCAATATTTGTTCCTCTACTTGGGAAAGAACTTTTTCTTCATATGGGCCACCACCCGTTCTTTTTTTTGAAGACTTATTGAACGAAACCTTTTTTTTTACATTTTGTTTCTGGTCAGCGTAAACCTGCACAAAAAAAAATATTACTCAAAAGAAGAGAAGTTTTTTTTTCATGTTACCTTGCGCCACATTTTGGCATCTTTTACTGGTGGTCCAGAAGCATTAAGTTTGCCTGCTAGGTGATCCCAAAGTTGATTAGCCCTTGCTTTTCCTTGTGCGGTATTCGGCAAAATACTTTTTGCTAAATCTGTATGTTTAGCCATAAAGTTACCGAGTATTTCCTTCTGGGTAAAGTTTATTTTTGACCTACAATTACTAAAATTATTTTTTATTTCTTAAATATTATAAATTTTGCTCTTACATTTTCTTTTTTTTTCACTTTTTGCGGAAACACGTTATTTCGAATGCTATTTTGCTTGCGAGTAAAATTTCGCAAGGTTGCATTCGAATGATCGCTCGTTATCGAATGCCATCATTAGAAATTTCGATAGGTTTCAATCGATATCGAATTAGAGAATCCCAAAAGCAAAAGAATTCGCACGTTCGAATAAAAATTCGCTCGCTTACGAATGCGAGAATTACCCCCCAGATTTTGCAGAAGATGCCGATTTTGTAACACACATTACCAAACCCTTTGTTAAAAAATTCAATTTATTTAATTAAATTGCAAAAAAAAAAAACTACAAAAATGTTGTATTTAAAAATTGTATTGTTGATTCCTTTGTTTAGAGTGTGTGCTAAATTGAGACTAAACTAATATATTTTTGGAATAAAACCTGAACTAAATACTTTGTTAGTTTTTGAAAAATCAAAATGTTTTATTTTAAAAATTGAAAATAATTAATTTGTTTAAATTAATTGTGTTTCAAATTATTTTATAATTGTGTTTCTAAAAATTCGCATAAGTAGCTGTGGCAAAATATAGATATTTATTATATCCTGGATGATGATGTTATCCAGAAGTTTGTTATTAGATAGTAGCTTTTATTAACCACATAAAGCCCTAATGGCTCGGTTATGTAAATGAGGATTTAATAAAAAAAATGTAATCTAATGTCAAGTTGGGATTCTGCACACCTTAGCCAAAATTTTTGACAGCAGTAAGTATGCCATGAATTATTCGAATTAATTTGTTTTTATTAAATAATAAAAAAAAAGTCAAATATGTTTCTTATTTAGAACAGGGTTATCCTTTAAATGGTGATACATAAAATTTCAGTACCCTTAATAAATAGAATTCAGTTATTCTTGAAATACCGTTATTTTGAGTATTCTGTTGTTTTAATAAATGCACGCAACTATTGAGTATTTTACATAGATTCAGTTGATACATTTGTTTTGTTTTTACTTTTTATTTATTTTCAATAAAGTGCTGCAAGTCCATAGACCCAAAGATGGCAGCACTACAATACAGTTTCAACAATTTATAGATTAACTTAAATTCATAATCATTATATATAAAAAAAATATGCATTATGTCCGTGATAATTGCACAAACCAAACTTTAGCCTTGGAAAAAGAAAGAATTGAATGGTACCAGCCTGCAATAGCAAGTTTAAAAAATCGACAAAAATTGACTACAAATACCCTTAAAATTCCGTTACTAAAATAATTATAGTGTCAGGGATAGCTCTTGATTTATGTATTTGTATGTGTTTCCAAACGCTTTGTAAAACATTGATACCACCGTGCAACTGTAATATCAATTGGGCGTAGTGAAACCCATCCCAAATTGGTCCATATACGGGAACAATATTTGTTTTAATTAGAGGCAAGAAAGTCCGAAAATAATAATTTAGCTTTTATTATTGAGAAATTAAAATTTTTTTAGGTAGTTCATTCTATATGTGAAATTTTTAAATTTTTTTCAATATTGGTATCAAGGCGCGTTGGAATATTGATCTATGAGTTAGATTTATATATTTTTTTAAATGGTCTCAAGTTTTATAATTAAAAGCTTATTCTGGGGAAAATATATACCCTTTTTTAATTTTAATCATTTTGGTACATAAAGGCATTTTTAAGTTCTGAAAATAATTAATGAGCAAATGACGGCTAGTAGAACTTAAGAGAAGTTAGTAGCGCTTAAAAAGTACCCCAGCAAAACTTGCAATTAATAGGCAGAGATTCTATTAGACAATTATCTTTCGAAGTAAAATTTATCGATATAACATAAAAATTGTAAACTTTTGTTACAAATTTAGAAAAAGAAAACTTTACATACATTCACATAAATTTTTTTGACCTCTCTTCTAATTAATCCCGTATGACACTACATTTGTTTTGTATTAATATTGACAGCAATGGTAATTAAATGGGAGCGCTGCCTTACCGACATCCATTTGACAAATAGTCATTTATTCTCTGTAGTTGAACTCCTCATACAGATTTTTTCCCATAAGAAAATTCATCAATCTAGCAAGTGTCTGATTCAAATTTAGTTAAACGTAGGTTACCGAAGGAATGCAAATTTACCAAAAGAGTTTCTATTGTCAAGATTGTGTAATCTGTTTTTGCTTCGGTTAATATGGGTCCTGAGGTAACGACGTGGACAAGACCTAATATAAATTCAGTATCCATATAAATCAATTGCCCAGACTAATTAAAAATATTTGGCAACTCTTAAATAGCAACATTGTTTTTGCATAAAATGTATTACATGTTATTGTTCCCGCTGTCTTCATTTTGATATGTACAACAAAAAAAATCTCAAAATCTTAATAATCCACAATCATAATTTTAAATTATAGAAAATCATTACCGAATGATAAAAAAATAATATTTTTTTTCACCATTTTCCACAATTTCGTCTTTTTTTCTGCATTCAATATTGTTTCTTCAACATAGAATATGTGTATTCCAAGTTTTTTTAGTAATTACATTTTTTCTGTCTGCATGGAAGTAGCAGAATTTTCATTCAACACATTTTGTTTTACCTTTTCGCGTGATAAACCAGTGATTTTTAAAAATGTTTTTACTGTGAAATCACTTTAAGTTACATTTGTTTAGTTTTTATGTTATAATTTTGATTATTTTATATTTAAAAAATACATTAATTAAGCACTTGATATGAAAAAAAATATTAACACCCGTCAGCCATCTTTCCAACAACTGATTTTTTCTATTTCGGTGTTGTACATTTGGTTGTTTTGCATTGTAGTTTTGCCGCCAAATTTAGCGCTTTCCGATTGCTCATACACACAAAAAAATCGTTGCCAAGCAGGAAAATGTCAAACTGAAGAATTAATTTTTTAAGTAATTCGCCATGAATGGAATTCAGTTATCATCTGATGTGAACAATTCAAGTGAGTTCATTCAATTGAACGTGTTCAGCTGCAATAATGATTTAAGAATTAGTTCAATTGTAAGTTCTTTAAATCAAATGAATTTTTATAAATCGAACGGAAAAAACAAATATTTTCTTTCATTCATTAACCGATCAAAAAATTTCACTTTTATTTACGAACAAAATCAATTTGGAAAACTATTTGAGTTTTCTTTCCCTCATACATAGGACAGAGCCCTCCATTGGTGTGTCCGAAATAATTTAACAACACAAGGAATGAAGCTTGAACAAATTTGCCAGCATTGCATCAGATGGCGCGCAACAACTGTTAGACGTACTATTTCGCGGAATTATTTATTAGTTTATTTATTTAATATCAATGCAAAGAAAGCCTTGAAGGCCAATTAAATATGTATTGTTAGATAAATAACTATGTACAGCAATAATAAAAACTTAAAAATACAAAAGCAAAACAAAATGTAAATTGCCCTGGCGTATAAGTGAAAAAAGTTTATATTTTACCAACTTTCATTTCATCTGTGTTTATTTGTAAAGCTATACGTTGGCTTATGTCATTCCCATATAAATTTGACATAAACCAACGTTAAGTGTTAAGGCTTAACGATACTTGTCCAATTTGATAGCTTGCCACACAGCTTTCTGAAAAATAAACAGCTAATCTATTTACTCTGTATTCTCATAAGCAGATACGTCACATGTCTACGTATGGCAATTTGAGCCTTTATTCTATTACAATTTTTGATAACTCGTAATTTATCATCTCTAGAATTCATCGTTGCTACACTCCTCTTGACAAATGTCATATTTGACAATTCCACTGAATAATAACTGGCGTCTCAGAAATTTTTTTCTTTGTGTACTTTTGAAAGAGACCAATAATACATAAATTTTTGGAGAAAAAGAAAAACAAAATAGCTAAAATAAATTCTTGAAAATGAACGAGATATGTATCTAAACATAAATTTAACAAAATCAATAAGCTAACTTTACTAAACTACAAAATTTTGTTTTGAAAAATCGATTATTTGATGTGTGGTAAGTACATTTAATAATTTGGAAAATAAACCATGTCTACCATTTGTAGGTTTGTATGTGCAGGTGCGGTCAAAACAATAGCTAAAGTAGTGAAAGTTGCAAATTCTTTTACAACATTTTCAATTTGAAGAAGACAATAAAATTTCCATTTAATGCAATTGATGAAAAGCTTATAAGAAATGTAAAATCTTTTGAAACTTCCTTGTTGTAACTATATTTTTGCAAATTCATTTGAAAACGTAAATGCATATGTATAACAATAATATATGTATGTAAAATGATATTTTTCTCGGCCTTTTGGAAAAAATCAATATTGTCCCAAACGACGAATATTATACTACACTTACGTACGTATGAATGTACATAATTTCCTCTTATGTACTATACACTGTGTACGTTAAATTGTAAAACACTTGTGCGGTGGTAAATTTTCGTTGTCTCATTCGTCGTCTTTTGTGCTGCTGCGATTGCTTCTTGTTCTTCTCTTTTTTTTCATCTTGCAACGTTTGACGTTTTACGCCCAAATTTTCAGTTCATATTATACATAGAAGGCGAATGATGGCACCTAAATTGCATGCATTTACGCGTATAAATTGCATTAAATTACAATTTTCATAAATAGAAAATAAGTAATTTCAATTGCCGCAACGATTCCCTGTGTACATTGTTTTTTATTTATTTATTTATTTTTTTTAATTTTGAGATACACATTGGCTACAACTGATTTTACTGTTGTCGACAAAGAGTGAAAACGCATTAACCGGTAGTTAACAAAAATCCCTACACTAATCGATTGTTCACAAAAGTTTTTATATTAAAATTGAAAATTTGTTTGTAATTTCAGATAAGTGATTTGATAGTGTGCTACAAAATAAAACAAAGTTGACATTTAAATTGGTCCACCAAGCATAAATAGTATGGAGCCTTCGGTGTGCATATCTGATGAGGCGGACTTTGATGCTCAGAATGCACCACTACAGGAATATGGCCAGTATACTACAGTATATCCAAATGCCCCATTATATGCCACAAAAACTTCGGCTGGCATGGCCGTGGCTCGAATGGGCTCTCAGTGCTCTTATCGCACCGAGCATACATCAGCAAAGATACTCGGTTCACAAAGTAATTTGACTAGCTCCGTGCAGGAGCTGAATGCTTCCGTTGGCGTGCCGCAAGATCAAGGCGGCATGATGGCTACCAATCTACGTTACATGCAACCATCGCAATATGAAGAAATGTCCGAATATGGCATTAACCCGGTTATACCATTCCCTTCCGAGTCGCAATACGGAGAAGATACACCCGTTGCATATGGCTATGTTTCGGAAGCCAACTACGTCATGCCCTCGGTAAGTGCCAAACAAAATGCATATGTCTCGAGACCACCTATGTTCGATGACAATCGCAATGGAGCTGAAGTTGCCAGCGCGATGGGTCTTGCCCAGCAGGGATTCGAAGATGCTCATGACTTTCAAAATAAAATGTCCCAACTTACGATCAGCTCATTTGGTGTTGTTTCGCAACATATGCGTAATGGTGGCAAGGATGAAATTGTGGATGGTTCTTGCAGTGACATCTGTTCGACTATGCGGTGGCGCGATCCCAATCTATCGGAAGTCATTAGTTTTTTAAATAATCCCAATAATGCAATAAAAGCCAATGCCGCCGCCTATTTGCAGCATTTATGTTACATGGATGATCCCATTAAACAACGAACTCGTATTTTAGGTGGTATACCTCCTCTGATAAGGCTGCTATCTTATGAAGCGCCAGAAATTTACAAGTAAGTTTGCTTTATGTACGTACATATCATAGGATTATCAAAAGAAGCATAAAAATATTAATGTATCATTTGAAGCTATTGAAATTGCGTTATAACTACATTTAATAAATTGTATTTTTCTCAAAAGAAAAATATATTTCTTTGGGAAACCGCGATTTAAAATGCCGTGCAGCAGGAAATATTACCCTAACAACAAAATTTTATATATCCAATGAAACAGTTTTTGAAATATTAAAATAAGATATCAGCGAACCACGTTTTTTCAGCATTTCAAAAGTTTAAAATAATTTTAAAGGGCCACTTTAGATTTCTTTAAAATAATTTTAATATTTTTTTTTTTATCGATACCATATTGAGATTTGGGGCAACATAGGGAAAATGTTGAAAAAGAAAATGTATATGAACATGTATAGCTCCAGCTACAAGCCATCAGCAAATGAAGTACACAGATTGTTTACATAAGCATAAAAAATGGTGTAAATAAACAAAATTGAAGCTTGTGGTGTTCCAGAGATCACTACTAGACTTACCGCCAATCGAAAGGTATTGAAAACAAACATTTAAATAAAACGACATCAGTCTACATTATAAAATAATTTTCCATCTTCACGATAATGATCGAATGTTATCAATAGTTCTGCATAAATCAGTTAAGTAAAAGATGTGTAGAACTACGTTCAGCCTAAAATTAAATAGAGAACCATGTTAGAATGTATTAGAATCATAATTTTTAGTTATTTTTTTTTTATTGTTAAATCTTTAACTAACTTTCCTATAATAGGCTAAACTGAAATAGGATGGATATTATAAGTTTATCTGATGTGACATTTTTTCTTATCGGTGTTACCACCAGCAAAATTTCCAGTCAAATTTCCAAAAACAAGATTTAATCAAAATTCTATATGTAAAATGTGTTCCTTAATAAAGGAAAATACTAATTTTAGAAATTATAATGGAAAAACATCACAGCCATCAGAATTCGATTTAATTGTTAAAAACTTGTCAATATTAACACATCGAAACATAAAGAATTCCACGTTTGCATCAAGGAACATATCATCAGAAATACTTTCATGACTTTGAGAATCTCTAAATGAATTTTACATGATTATTGTTATGTCCAAAGTTGTATTTAAAATAAATTATCATAGCAGAAATAACAATGACTAAATTTTTTTTAAAAAAAAAGTCAAAAAAAATTTAATTGCATATTAACTTTTACAAGTTATAATTACTTACAAAGATTACAATTATGAAAACAAATGAAAAATTGAGGATAATAAATAATCCAAAGAAAAAGTCCTTCGTTTGGTACAAATCTATCGTTTTACTAATTTTCGATAAAAATAAAAATTGCACGATATCTCAATTCAGAAACTATGGGTTACGAGCAAGCAAATTTCTTACTACTGAAACTCGTTGTAATTTTTTAAATATCCAGTATAATGTTTATTTAACAAAAAATCTTTACAGGAATGCCTGTGGTGCTCTGCGTAATTTATCATATGGTCGACAAAATGATGAAAATAAACGTGAAATAAAAAATGCTGGCGGATTAGCAGCATTGGTAAATTTACTATGTCGAACACAAGAATCTGAAGTTAGGGAACTAGTGACGGGCGTTCTCTGGAATATGTCCTCCTGTGAGGATATCAAACGCTTCATCATTGATGAGTGCTTAGCAGCTGTTGTCAGTAACATAATACATCCACATTCCGGCTGGGATCCCGTCTGCCCAGGTGAAACTTGCTTTTCAACAGTATTTCGTAATGCATCTGGGGTGTTGCGCAACGTCAGCTCAGCTGGCGAATATGCTCGAACACAGTTGCGCAATTGTGACCATTTGGTGGAGTGCTTACTGTACGTAGTGCGACAAGCTATTGAAAAGAACAATATTAGTAATAAGACAGTTGAGAATTGTGTGTGTATTTTGCGTAATCTATCGTATCGTTGTCAAGAGGTGGAGGATCCAAACTATGATAAGCAACCAATTTCAGTACCCACTAGAGCTTTATCCTCTACTAAGGGTAAGGGTAAGTACAAGAATTTGCCCTCATATGAAAAAAAGCATAAACTATTTGTCATTTTTTTTAGGGGAGAATCTTGGTTGCTTCGGTACAAGCAAAAAGAAGAAAGCCCAAGCTCAAAGCGAACAGAATGAGGGTGGTGGTGCACAATCTGGTTCTACAAAAAACTCAGCCGACTCTGCCAATCGAGGACCTCTAAAGGGCTACGAACATTTGTGGCAGCCCGAGGTTGTGCAATATTATCTTGCGCTATTGCAGAGTTGTTCCAATCCCGAGACCCTGGAAGCTGCGGCAGGTGCAATACAAAATCTATCGGCCTGTTATTGGCAACCTAGTATAGATATTAGAGCTGCGGTGCGCAAAGAAAAAGGATTACCAATATTGGTAGAACTTTTGCGCATGGAAGTGGACCGAGTGGTATGTGCCGTTGCCACGGCCTTGAGAAATTTGGCCATCGATCAGCGAAATAAGGAGTTGATCGGGAAATACGCTATGCGGGACTTAGTACAAAAGTTGCCATCCGGCAATCCCCAGCACGATCAAAATACCTCCGATGACACAATAACTGCGGTATTGGCCACCATCAATGAGGTTATAAAGAAAAATGCCGAATTTTCCAGGTCCCTCTTGGATGCTGGTGGAGTAGAACGTCTTATGAACATAACAAATCAGCGCCAGAAATACACATCTTGTGTAAATAAGTTTGCTAGTCAGGTTTTGTTTACAATGTGGCAACATCACGAGTTAAGGGATGTTTATAAAAAGCACGGTTGGAAGGAACAAGACTTCCTAACAAAATTTATCGATTCGCACAGTGCTTCTGCCCATTCGCCCAATAATTCAAACAGCACACTGAACAGACCTATGGCTTCACAGGGGCGTACCCGTTACGAGGATCGGACAATACAGAGAGGAACCAGCAGTTCGGGCAGAAATAAAGATGAGCAGCAACATCAGCAGCAGACCCAACAACAGCATCAACAACAACAACAAAGATCTTGTCAAGATCCACAAATGCTTAGACAAATGGTATCTTTCTAAAATTATGATTATTTTGCATATGTTAAAGCAACTCATCATGTTCCTACTTGAATCACTGATTGTTTTATTTCTTCCATTATTTACAGGTAGACGAGTTTGCTATGAATGGAGTAGCGGATGAAACATACCAACGGCCTTCTGCTTATACTTCCGCAGTACCTATGTATATACCCAACAGCGATAGTACCCGCCAACCGCCTAATTGAATAAAAAAAAATTAAACCATCATCACAACATATGAATGTACATATAGAAAAAGAAAAAAAAATTACTTTAAAAGTGCGCACATATGGCATATATAGAGTATAACAAAGATAAAAACGCTTTCAAAGTAAAGAAGAACAAATCGACAGAAAAGACAGACAGACTAACAGACAAACGAACATCAGCAAGTTTAAAACATTTGTCAAATTTTATTAAACACACAAATACACAATATATATTAAAATAAATAAATAAATATTGCATGACACGGTTTATTTGCAATAATTATAAATGTGAACAGACACAAAGCAAGCCGTATTGAAAAAAGGAAGAAAACAAACAAACAAAAAAAAAAAGAAAAACATTACCATTGCATTTAATAAAAACACCCATAAATTCTAAATAGATAAAAAGTTTTTTTTTTTAATTATAAAGATATCCTTTATTAGTATAGAATTGATGAAATCTTTCGTACATTGTACAAAATATTTCGTTGTTTTTCACCACAAAAATCTTTCGTAAAATATTTTTGATTTGCAATTCGAGAGATTATTTTGGTTGGTTTAGGAATATTTAAAAATACTGAAAAATAACGGTATAAAAAAAAAAAAAAAAAATACGAAATTTTTTCATTAGCTTCGTAAAATTAATCAATTCATGACAAAAATGTATTTCGTAAAATGTCGCATGGATTTATTTCGGTGTATAACAGTGAGTAACTTTAATGTTATCTTAACAAAATTTCGAGAAAAATAGCAGTACTTTTTACTTACTTTGTCGGTTGTTTCAAAATTGTTGTAGTAAGAACTAGACAGTTATTTTTACTGCACGCACTTGTTAGTTGTTTTTTAACAGTTAAACAAATCTCGTTTTTAATCATTTTAAAAGTGAATACCTTTGTCGTCTTTTTAACTGCAAATGCATATTACCATTCTTTTAACAGCCATTTTTATTACATCCCACCGACAATCTCTTGTATTAAAATACATTATTTTTCTAGTTTCATTGCTGGTTGAAAATATTAAAGAAAAGTCTATGAAGATAAGCGGACATGATTCTTTACTTATTCTCGTTACTTTGATTCATAATAATGAGGTGCCAATTCCGCTACCCATTTCTCTTCGATAACTGTTATGTTTTTCATAAATATTTTAGATTTTTCATAAAGTTCACAATAAATCAAATACTTTGGCTGCGACAAGCTATAAATCGATGATTCGCGATCTATATACAGTTCCGAATTGCAGCGTAAGCCCCTGTATACACCGGAAGGGTGCAAGTAAGCAACATTAACGAAATAGCCCGACGTAATGCATTTCAATATTTTCTCAACATCTCCATTACACGAAATCAATGGCATATTGTATTTATGTAGCAAAGTATGGGCAAAATTACTTCGAAGTTTGTGAACACGCATTAAATTGCTATAGTTCAGATAGTATTTGCCACAGAAATCTCGGCTTTTGCCATTTTCAATAAACGCAGTATAGACATTGAGTAACATTATAAGATCGCCTTCAGCAGCATCAAATGCTCTTCTAGCCACTTGTTTATGACGATCAGCCATATTATTAGTAGTTATAGTAAATACTGAATCTACTTGAAGCATGGCTACAATGTTTAGGATCTCCTCGGAACATTTCAATTCGACTGAGTTAAACAATACTTTACTGAGATTTGGCGAAAACGGTGCATCTGCCAAAAAGAAGCCCAAGGGATGCGTCAACTGACCCTGAATATCCAGTGCTCCTATAAGAGAAAACGCCAAATTTTGTTAGGAAAAAAATGCATTGGATATACGTGTAAGTAAAGTTGTTAACCTAAAGCATATAAGGATTCCATGGTCGTTAAAAGATTTTTAGCCGGTGGTGCCGAAGGAAAATCAAACCGTAAAATATTATCAACTGCCAATGTTTTCAAATACAAAACAACGGAACACAAATCCGTTCTACGCATTTTCGCAATCGATCGCTCCGGTAAATTTTGAAAATCTTGCTTGGTATACAAACGGAAAGTTTTTGCCGTCCTATATTTACTGCTCCATTTAGCTCTTAAATTGGCCGTAAATTTAGTCACGGGTACAACTAAATTGTGACTTCTATTAAAATCTGCTTGATACCATTTAAGCTGCATAAATCCACAGTCAATTACTAAAAAATTCAAAATGTTAATATAAAAAAGAAGAAATCAGTACGCTATAATCGTTACCATAATTTATACGATCCTGTGTAACAGAATTTTGATACAATTCAGTGGTGAATATAACATTACGCTTTCCATCTGTTTTGGGAAAAAAAACAGATTGCTTTTCGTTGCTAACATGGGACAATTTAAAGTAATTTAAATTCTTAATGTGATCCATATTGATATAATTCTTTAATATTTCCATGGCTTGAGTGATTTCATCGTCGTTAGCCAAATACACCACTACATCTCCATCTGATGGTTGTTTCTGGTGTATGTTTCTTAAAGTCTCGATGGATTTACTTATGTAATTAGCACAGGGAGAATTAAGATAGAATATATTCTGTTTAATCGCATGATCATCAATTGATAAGACAGTGCACATAATTTGATGGCTTTTATGGTTCTGTTTGTGGCTATTAAAATATTCGGCAAAGAAATTAGCTTCCTTAGTGTTAGACACTAACACAACTTTCAATGTTGAACGCTTCCTGACGATTTTTTTAAGCAATGCCAATATGGTGTCAGTTAATACAAGTCTCTTGTGCACATCATTTACTATAAGTAATCCATAGTTAGTAAGAATGGGATCGAGAAATAATTCACGTAATAAACATTCTTCCGTTAGGTACTGTTTATATTTATAAAAGAATCCAATTGTTTATATTGAATGTGTCCTCCAAAAAAAAATATCTTTCTTACCTTTATTTTACAATTTTCTGAATTAAAATGAACTGTTTCAGATTGTAACACAAATGCATCATTATTGCGATCTATTACAGCTATATTACCTTTCAAAATCCATCCTAACTCTTCCAAATACTAAAAAATAAATTATTAGCAAATTTTTAAAATTTAATTTTTAAGATAATCAAAATAACGACATCGAATAACATCACCGAATTTAAAAATATATATTTATATATATATATATATATATATATATATATATATATATATATATAAATTACCCCCTTATTTCTTAAACACTATCGAATCTACTGTATAGATTTACAAGTTTTATTTCAAACATTTTGAAACCAACGAAAGAAATTGATAAAAAGTACTGTTTTTTACCAATTTTTTTTTCGTTATTTTATTTAAAAAAATTCTTTTAATTACCAAAAAAGTAGGAAATGCTTCATCATAGTTAACATGTAAAAATTTAAACAGCACTCTTGGTTATTTGATTTAGCTTTGAAGATATACGGGCATGTTCTCGAATTATCCGCGTGAAATTAAATTTTATGGCATCTATTTCACTGTTTTCCAAAGTTTTTTTAATCCGATTTCAACTTTACTGCAGTAAATAACCACTGTTCAATCATAATTGACTTAAATTTTTAATGAAACCAAAAGAATTTGAGAAAAATAAATTTTTGCTTTCGCCTAAAAGTGAAATCCAGAACATGCCGGATAATAAAATTTTATAATAACAAAAATAAACTAAACGATTTTTTTTATTTTTAAATAACTCAAAACTTACCGTTTACTGCAAAAATACAGTTTTGGTAGTTGATTTTTATAATATTTAAAATTACTACCTAAAACAACCGTTCCGTAATACAGAACAAGTTTAAGTTCCCATACAAATTCGACCTAAGCAAACCTTTAGTGTTGACGCTTGTTTCCTTCCCCCTGCACTGTCAAAATTTTGAGGGAGGTAAACCAACTCTCTAAAAATATACCTTTTTTTTATAAATTATATAAAAAATATTTATTTCAAAACGCAACTCTTTGGAAAGTTAAAAACGCACACATTGAATTTAAAAAATACTTTTTGGAATTTAACTTGCCCTATTAAAAAAAAATATGATATAACGTCATATCTAATTTAATAGGGTATAATACCTAATGAGATACAATTTAATCCAAATGAATTAACTAATTTAATTATTAATAAATGAAATATTTGTGAGTACATAGAATTTACTTTTGATAATGCAAAATATTACAATAATTTACACACATACATTTATGTATAACACATTGATTAATAAGAAATTTAATAAAAAGAAAAAAACACTGAACGATTTATCAAAAAGAAGTAATATTACTGCTGCCTCCAACGGTATTAAAAATGAAATTATGCGCCTCCAATAGATGCATTTCTGTTATACAAATGCACACGAGCAATATAACATAGCCACTGTATTGTATGGCCTTAAGAAATTCCCACAACTTGTCACAGAATATGCTGAGTAGAACACAATGCACCAGAGAGTGAACATTAACGATACGCCACAGCCAGGCAACGCAAAAGAACCACGTGGATTTGAAGACAATCTGCTGCCTCGATATTTGTATTGATGTGACATCGTTGCGTTCCAGCATATTTTGATAGACCGCTATGTAACGATTCCAGGCTGTTGAGCTTAGTAGTAGTTGACCCGTAAAACTAATAACCTTTTTAGCTACCTTGCGGGTGGTGGGTTTAAGTTTAGTCTTTGTTGGTGCATCTGATACTCTTGTATCGACCATCGGTAGCTGCAGATAGCCGCGACGAGGGGGATTGTTTTTTAGATAAAAGAACATACCAAGGAGCAGGGCTATGCAACCCAAACCATCACAAATACCATCCACATAATATCCCGTGGTACCCACTTCGGATCGTTCACCTCTTATGTTCTTTTTAACTCGAGCCACATGACCATCTAAATCATCTAGGAATGTGCGAAACTGAAACATTACCACTCCCAGTCGTCTATAGCCCAAACTGTCGGATGAAACCAATTTTCCTGCTATGCACGCAACACCTACGTGAAAAAATGATATCATATTGGCTGTTATAAATGTCGATCTGGAAAAACCAATAACATTGTCAAAGACGGTGGCTAATGGGGCAAATAAGTAGTGATTGGTGTGATCCAAAAGAATGGCTTTTACAGTCACATGACACAATGGATTAAGTTCACATGATAGCCATGTTTGCGACTCGTATGTAATCTCACTTCGCTGAGGTATTTCGGTGGTTATATTAAAGTGATAATTTCGCTCTAAGGGATAATTTTGTATACGCAGGTACAGTTGAACATCCATGTATATGTAGAAAATAATCAAAACAATTAAAAGTCCTAGTAAAAGTTTACTGATTTGACTACTTGGGCCCACCATGATTCCAAACGATGATCTTTGTTAGCAGCTAACAGTAAAGGGTAATAAATTTATGATTACGATAAAACTGGCTTTATAATAAATATGCCTTTAGTGATCGATACAATGACAATTAAAGAATATATGTTGATATCTGAAACAAAAGAGGAATATATTCGAAAAATTTGTAGATATAAACATATTTCATGTTCTTTTTTTGGGGGTTTTTGTTTTTATCGTTCCTGCCTATACACTATATGAGTTAAACCTAAAAATGTATTATTATAATTATGTTGTAGTAAGTCCTTTTATTAAAAATTCGGTCATGTTATCCCCTCGTTTTTAGATTAAATAGTTTATTGTCTAATTACCTGAGGCAATTCAATATTTCCTATACCAAATTCTGTTGCTAAAATCGTTATTTGAAATTTTTCAATACAATAGACTATATTATTTCTACAATTGTTTTTATTTGAGAAATCCAAGGAGGTGCTAGTAAATGATAAATTATGATAGCCGGCTAATACCTCTTCTTCTTCATTATCTGCAATTAATATTCAAATTAGAAGGGAATGATAGTTATTTAAAATAGATTTAAATTTATAATAAAAATCTACAAAAATATTGTAAACTACTAAATGTATAAATATGTATGTTATTGATTATGGATAATTAAAGCAGTTACCACATTATAAAGTCTAATTTTACCAAAAATATTAACTATTCTCCTTAAAAGCGAAGACATATTGAAGAAGGAAATTTGCCTATGATCGGGTTTTCAGAATGTAGATTATCTTTACTTAGTTTAATGCCGTTTGTAACTGGTATGCTGCTCTTGAAATGTGGTTAATTTTGACTTATTTCAATAAAGACCAAATTCGAAACGAGGAAAAATGTTCCGACAAATTATTTTCAAAATACTCGGTAATAGCTGATAAATTTCGTGGTTGGTTAATAACCTAAGTTGAACTGGCTTACATTGCTTACTGTACATTTTTTTCTCAATGCAGTTACAACATAGTAAATTTAATAAGATTTATAAATTCTATTAAGAAGAATCATTCGTATTCATATTATAATTTGATAAGAAATCTTAACGACTAAATATTTGAAGACTTCATTTTAATTTCATATTTTTACTATTTTTTAGAAGATCTAGTATTACGAAATTTAGACCGTCGGTCCTCGAAATTCAATTCATGGAAAACCAGCTGCCAGAAATTGAACTACAAATATCAAGTGTATCTAGATATGAGTCATGTACAATCATAATCTTAACCGAATAATTATATTTTCCAATTTAGATAAAAGTCACATAAGAGTTTATTTCTGTACTATTAAACAAAAACTATGTTCCCCATAAGTTCTACAGGTCATTATCATTGTTTAAATACGTTATCATTGCGTATGAACTTCGTTGTTTGGTTCGACTCAATACTTCCAGACCAGTCAATTTCATGACTTCCATAAAAATTATTTGTCTTATTTATTTATATAAGTTCTGCAATATGAAGCCATCCAGGCCAAAAAATATATACAATATTACACAGTAATAGTAATCAGAACTTTTATTGTAAGATAAAAATAAAAAAACAATCATTAAAACTATCCATAATTTCGTCATTTCACTTAATAATGCGTAAACTAAAAATATATTACTTTGCTACAGGTATCCATATGTTTCCAAAATGAAAACAATTTAACTATTCCAAATTAGTCCTATTCTACTATGACTTGACTTTTAGGTGTTTGCGTTCATTTATTTATATTATGTATAGTTAGAAACAAATTGAATGTTTTAGTCAAAAAACTAAACAATTAACAATATATTTACCTGGATTCAAAAACTGTACACATTCACGCAATGGATTCATCACTATTTATAGTAAAACACATATAATTATTGCAGAATTTTGTTACGAGTAGTCAATTGTAAAATTTTTTTCTCAGCAAATTAATAAAATTAAGGAAGAAAAGAACACAATAAGCTGTCATTTTGCATAGTCTGACATTTGCTTCACACCTTTTTCTTTATATTTTAACAGGGTAATTCGTTTTCCGGTAGTGCTGCCAACTATTGAAGATTTATTTCTCTTTTATTTATTTTTAATTTTATTTACAATTATTTAAAAATTGTGTATTACTTTTAGTAATACGTTTTTGGTCTTTCAGGTTTATTGTACTACGAATAAATAATAAAAAATTGATAGAGATAGTAACGTGTGTAAAGCCTTTTAAGTAGAGACCAAATAGACGCGCTACAAGTGACAGCTGTCAAAAGTTTTTAAGGTAAACTAAATAATTTTCATCTTAAATTTTACAGAGGGTACCCGCCGTGTTTGTTTTAATTTACTTAAGTTTCTAAACACAATCTTTACAAGCGAATAAAAGAAAACGCAGAAAATTTGACAGCGAACGAAAGACAATGAAGGAAAGTGAAAAATAAAGTTAATTAATCGTTTTTACATTAACAAAATTATTTTATTCTTAAACTGGTATTAATGTTTTATTCAATAATCATAAGACACGAAAAAAAACTGTCAACTTTTTTTTAGTTTTTTATTCTTGAAGTAATATGGCCAGTCTATAAAAAAGCACTATTAATTCCTGTGTTCAACTCTAATCTCCTTTGATTAAAATCTCAGTTGAAATGAAAATTTTGTATGATTACAAAAATGAGAGAAAATGTAGGTTAAGGTACATTTTTTATTAAAAATAAATAAAATTTTGTAGTAGTGAAATTAATAAACAAAAATGCATTGTTTTATTTATTGACATCAACATACACTAATTTTAAGTTAAGTTCTAGCTTAATTGAAAGCTTCGTAACTAGTAACACTACTAAGATTTTAGCATTTTATACTTCATTTTTAAATAATTTATGCGAAAACACCATTGATTTAATATTCTTCTAATTATTTGGCAACAATTTTTGGGTGTTTCTGACCATATTTTTAAAATTACTGGATTTTGTTGACGAATTCTTATTAATGTCAAAACTAGCAAAATGCCTACCTGTATCTAATATAGGGTTACAAAAATTATGAAATTGTTATTAATAAAATATGTAAGCCAATGAGGACAAAGGTACATGCATGCATTGCTAATCCGTTGTACAAATTCATATCTAAATTTCTTAAATTATATATAAATAACCTATGAGATTCTGCAGACATAAATTCGTAAAATTAGCAGCAATGCACCTTTCGTATTGCTTTAAGATTTCCTGATATCCTACACTCGATTACTCTACACATTATGTCATCACAAGAAGTTCAATGCACTTTCAACTATGGGCGTCAAAAAAGTACGCTAAAAGAGCGATATAAAAATCTATAATAGGATTTTTAATTAGATATTACGTCACCGTTTTCATACACAGAAAATCTTAGTTCAATGTACGCGCCTATACAAGAAAATTCTAAAAAGGGAGTAACTGGGTCATTTCATTATTTGTATGAAGTGCATACCATTTTCCTCATCAAGAAAACATTTATAGTGAATAACGCCCCAATTTTGTAAAATTTTTAGGTGGTGTTTAATATTACATTTTAGTTCAGACGAACCAAAATACATGCAATATAAAATGGAAATACATGTAGTCAGTTATTTCCCCCTCACAACAAGTCTTGTGAAAACCCCATTTCAGGTTTATACCTTTACTCTATTCTACACAAAAATAAATAAAAAAACTATTAATAATTTTATGTTGTTAAATTAGAACATCGTTTTTTATTTTGTTATTTTTTCGAAACTTTTTTCTTTGCTTTAGATCTTTGTTTGGGGGGGTTTAATTTTATTTATTATTTAGTTTTCCTCAACTTCAGCCTCCTGTTCTTCTTCGAATTCAGCATCTTCATCAGCGGTGGCTTCTTGGTATTGTTGGTATTCGGATACCAAATCGTTCATGTTGCTTTCGGCTTCAGTGAATTCCATTTCATCCATACCCTCGCCAGTGTACCAATGCAAGAAAGCTTTTCTGCGGAACATAGCAGTAAATTGTTCCGAGATACGTTTAAACAATTCTTGAATGGCGGTTGAGTTACCAATGAAAGTGGCAGACATTTTCAAGCCTCTGGGTGGTATATCACAAACGGCGGTCTTCACATTGTTGGGGATCCATTCGACAAAGTATGAGTTGTTCTTGTTTTGGATGTTAAGCATTTGCTCGTCAACTTCCTTCATGGACATACGGCCACGGAAAATGGCGGCTACTGTTAAGTAGCGACCATGGCGAGGATCACAAGCTGCCATCATGTTCTTGGCATCAAACATTTGCTGTGTAAGCTCAGGAACAGTGAGCGCACGGTATTGTTGGGAACCTCTTGAAGTAAGAGGAGCAAAGCCAGGCATGAAAAAGTGAAGACGGGGGAAGGGAACCATATTGACGGCCAATTTACGGAGATCAGCATTCAATTGACCGGGGAATCGCAGACATGTGGTAACACCAGACATAGTCAACGATACCAAATGGTTCAAGTCACCGTATGTGGGAGTTGTTAGTTTCAAGGTGCGGAAGCAGATGTCATATAAGGCTTCGTTATCAATGCAATAAGTTTCGTCTGTGTTTTCAACCAACTGATGGACTGATAATGTGGCATTGTAGGGTTCGACAACTGTGTCTGATACTTTGGGGGAAGGTACTACGGAGTATGTGTTCATTATTCTGTCGGGATATTCTTCGCGGATTTTTGAAATAAGCAAAGTACCCATACCGGAACCGGTACCACCTCCCAAAGAGTGAGTCAATTGAAAACCTTGTAGACAATCGCAAGACTCTGCTTCTTTCCTTACAACATCCAACACAGAGTCGACCAACTCTGCGCCTTCTGTGTAATGACCCTTAGCCCAGTTATTGCCAGCTCCGGATTGACCGAAGACGAAATTGTCGGGGCGGAAAATTTGTCCAAAAGGTCCGGAACGGACTGAGTCCATGGTACCGGGTTCCAAATCGACTAAAACGGCACGAGGTACATATTTGCCACCCGAAGCCTCATTGTAATACACATTAATACGTTCTAATTGCAAGTCACTGTCACCATGATAGGCACCAGTAGCATCGATACCATGTTCATCAGAGATAATTTCCCAGAACTATAAAAAGAAAAAAAGAATAAAAAAAGATAAAATGAGTCAGAATATTAAATCAATAGTTAATATATTTGTGTATAAAAGGACTTTTAAAATAATATTATGTAAATGCCTTTGCAGACCGATGCGCTGCACTAAGATGAGTCACCTTGTTTGTTATGTCCTTATAAGGGTTGAAATATAAGTATGTCGTAGTCTCTTGGCAACGAAAAACACATTCTAATAATGACTCATGGATAATTTTCTTTCATATCCTTGCTATCGATTTTTAAACCCTACTTTTTTTATTTCTGCACTATAAGTACACAAAAACAAATTTCATAATGATAATGCGGCATTTAATAAGTTTTTTAGCTCAAATGTGCCGCAGAACCTCTGCAAATGTGGTATACAGTAAAAGCCCGGTATAACATATATGATAAACAAATGCGTCTGTTAAAGTTCCAGTTAGTATCTAAGCGTTAATTTTAACGGGGTATTGTGTTATCAGGCACAAGTCGAAGTCTTAATAAACATATTTTATTAAAGCTTTAAATTGAAAAAATATATTGAGGAAGTTGCTTATAAAGAAATAATATGTATTAACAATTTTTAGTTTATAACTAAATAAAACTATTATTAATCTGTAATATTACTATGAATGTAGTTTCAGTACTTTTTTTTATAGATACAAATCTAATTGACATTTTGTTGTATGTATAGTTTTATAGTAAGATATATATATATATATATATAACTATGATAAAGAGGTTAAAATGTTGTAGTAGTTGTACTATGATTTATAAGTAAATTTCTTGGTAAGTGCTGCTACTACTGACATCACCTTTTAAGATGCCCATATACGGAGATATAGCAATACAGTCAACCAAATATACGATGTTGTATGTAGGTTGAATAATATCGGTCGTGTAAAAAAATACCCACAGACAACATAATGTTGAAGAAAAAAAAAATAAACTTGAACATACAATATTAACAAGTACGTAGGAGTTGCGTTTTTATATTTATTACACTGCTTACTACCAATCACGCAATTTGTGCCATATGTCATATATTTTCTACTGTTGCTAAAAAATTAACTTCTACTACAACTGTTTGAGACAATCATTCAAGCGCATGCAATTAAATTAACAAGCATACAAATGAACGAACGTTTTGTGGAGGTAGAAAAAAAGGTCGAGTGAGATCACCACGAAAATCACACAACACCATATGGTGGACGGCAGTTATTTCTATTTAACCTTCTTACGCCAACTCTTCTTACAATTCATTTTTTAGACAAATGATACTAATGAATATTGAATGAATATAAAAGAATTAAAATTCCAAATTTGGCATATATCGTACATACTATTGAAAATAACAAGCAATGTGAGGCGTTAAAAGCAGAAATGTCATTTTCATCTATAAACTATAATTTAAATCATTGTTATGACATCACTTATAGGAAATAAATCTTTAGAAAGATAAATATGTATACGAGTTTATTGAAACTTTAAATTTGAGTATACATTCATAATAGAGATGTTTTACCTATGTTACCGTGGATAACAAGTTTTTTTTTAACAAAGCCTTTAATTTTTAGTTTATAGAAATTCTATCCCGAAATAAATTAATAAAAAAACAATTTAAAATTGTCACCGATTGAGTTTTTGCATTAAAATCGGAATACGTTTAAAGTAACAAAATTTATTTTCTTCAATATAACAAATACCTTTTAATCTTAAAGTTTAAGGGTGGTTTGCGAATTGGGTAAATAAAATCTACATTAAACTCTGGTCTGCAAATTTCTATACAATTTGAAAAAATGTCCACATAATTTTTAAAGAAATTTTAAGACAGTTTTTTTCGTTTGTTTTAAAAAAGGCGACGGGTTCGAAGGATTGAATGGTTTTTCATTAATGTCTTTTAGATCTTAGAAATTTTCAAAAAAAAAAAATTATTATTAGAATGAACTCTAGCTTAAAAATTTCCATCAACTTTGAAAAAGATTTTCTCTAGTTTCATTACTAAAATAGAATAAGTGTACAGATTTCATAGTAAAACTGTATACAGAATACAAAGGTTTGGTAAATTTTACTAACTAAAAAAATTTAATACCTAAAATCTGCTTTTAAAAAATCCAATTGGACTTAAAAAGAAAATTGTGTCCTGCGAAAAAATCAATTGGTCTTAAAACCAATTAGAAAAATGTGGAAACTTTGTAATATGCACATAAAAAAAGTGCAGTTATTGCATCGCGACATTCTGATGGTGTGGTAAAATTTTGAAATTATTTTCCATCCGTCCCTAGTCAAAATAGTGTGTATCTTCGGCTAATAATTTAGGTTACCACGTTTAACGTAATATATACTTGAAGACCCCAAAAAGTTATACGTAGACGTAAGATGCATCTCTTTAAGAAAATTAAGAGAGAAAAAGTTGTATAACCTGAGAGATTGTATCTTTTTTCTCAATAACTTAAAAGAAAATGAAGCTGCATTTAGAAAATACATTCTTTAATTAGAAAGATATTAATTTGTGTAATTTAGCCCAAAATAAATGTTTATATTAATACATGCTGCACAACAAATTTTGTATAAAAAAACTGCATTTTTTTACTCATAAGAATAGGTTTAACAACTAAACAACATGTTTTAAGATAACGAAACAATAAGTTTAATTAGCAGTTTGAACCTAATTAGATGAGTGGCAGTGTACTTACATATTTAAAGTTTACAATTTATAGTGCAAATTTTTTTATATGAACTATTATATATATATGACATTTTTTCTATGTATCTAGTATGCATAAGTATTTTCAACATTCCATTGCAGATGTTTTGCAAGTAACCTACCCCTCTTTTTTTACAGTTGTGGCCAATAAACCGCACCCATAGTTTTTTTTTTGTATTTGCCAGACCAGTTAATAAGAAAATATTACAGTATATACGATTTTAAAAAATGATTCATACTGAAAGTACAGCAGACAGTAGTAGATGTTTCAAATTACATACGAACTTTTTCCAATAGAAAAATAAAATGTTGCCACAACTGTATATAAGAAATGTATTTTTATTGATTTTTTTTTTTTTTCAAAGAGAAAAACTAAATAATTAAAAAATCCAAAATATCTTTAAAATGCCGGTTTCTTAGAGGTTAAACATAGAAAAACAAGTTTAACGCATAGCGTCACCATTTCTTTTTATAAAAATAGCGGCATACATACAAGCAAAACTAAAACAAAATTACCAATTTTTCAAGACAAAATGGCGGAGTGACGCTATTAAATAGCGTACTAATTGAAAACTTTCGTAAAGAGAACATTTATAGAGAAAGACCTTTCACTTTTGCAAAAAAAAAACTTCAAAATATGTATCTAATTCAAGTTTAATTTTATTAATAATAAACCTACCTTAGCTCCGATTTGGTTTCCGCATTGACCGGCTTGAATGTGTACAATTTCTCTCATTTTGTATATTTGGTTTTTTCTTTTTAAATAATTATATCAAATGCAAATCTGACGAACTTTTTGCGCACAACCACAACGGCAAACTATCAAACACTTTCTGAAATAACGAACAGCAATTCACTCGTATTTATGCAAGCACCACGCCTTTGCAGAAAAGTCTACGCTGTTGCAGAAACATGGTTGTAAGTTTTGGTAACGTTTTGTTACAACTCTAGACAGCGTTGCATTTCTGTTAGTTATGTATTATTACTACTAAGAAATTTGTCGATATAAAATAATACATTTACACTTGGTTTTATAATAAATACTTTTGCGTAATGCCCAGGCAGAGCTTCGAACATTTTATTTATTGATTCAGTTTTTGAATTCTGAATTAAAATTTAACGAATTAAAGCCAAAATAAACAATCATTGATTTGATTTTTACTTGGTCCTATTCAATTGGTTGTGAAAAGAATTAATTCAATTGTAACAGTTCATGTTATCAAATCAGATTTAAGTCACTAGGAATGCGTAAAATTTTTTTAAATCGAATGAAAAAAATCGTTCAATATATCAACCGTTCAGTGATTTAAAAAATGTATTTCGGAATTTTTTTCCGTTAAGTGATTTAAATTCAATTTGCTTATGGAAATAAATATGTGTGAAGAGTTCAACTATATAGAATAAATAAGTATCAAATACTTGTCGGCAACGCAGTGCTCCCATTTGATTCACATTGCTGTCAATTCGTACAAATTATTGTTTGTTTACGTATTCAGTAAACAGAAAGAAAACAAAAAAAAAGATGTTCGATGTTGAGAGTTTGTAAATGTTTCTGGACAATTTTTTGCCAGAAAGAATTTTCAAGCCGAAAAACATATATGTTTCTAAAAACAAATAAAAATGTTTAACAACTACGTTGTTGTATGCAAAGCAACAAATATTGTAAAATGAATTATGGAAAAGATAAGAAAACCTTTTAAAATGTTTCTGCTTAATATTTTACAACAAGAATCTCTTTTTCCATATTGACCAATTATAATTTATTTTTGCAATCAGCTGTTTTCCAAACTTGCAAATTTTTCGTTCGCATACTTTTTAGAAAAATGAGAGTAAATTTGTCTTACTCTCTGTAAGTTTGTTACTAAGAAATTCTTACTGGACTTGACTGAGAAAAGTAAGCGAATGGACCTGTGATATCAATCTAATACAAAGGCTGTATCTATGCGGCAAGATATCAAAGTTGGCGTATCTCATTCCCATACAAATTTGGCACAAGTAACTTTTATGCCCGTATGACAAATTTATTTTGTAATTGGATTGATAGCAATGTAAATCAAGTGGGAGCGCTGCCTTACCGAAATCCATTTGACAGCTACACATTTATTTTCTATAGTTGAACTCTCTCTCACTCATAAGAAAATTCATAAATTGTTTAATACAAAATCTAGCAAGTGCCAATAATTATTGTGATCAAGGGAAAATAATGAGTATGAGGACTATAGAGAATTTGTCAAATGAATGTCAGCAACGCAGCGCACCCATTTGATTTACATCGCTGTCAATATCAATCCAATTACAAAATAAATTTAGTGTTATACAGGCTTTAATAGCTCGCCGCACCAACACACCGGTTATGTACAATATGCATCTGAACCAGTTTTTAACTATTATATATATATACTATTTCTCCACTGGAGATTTTCTTATGATTTTTTACGCTACATGCATTTAGAGAAACAATTTTTAGCCAATCAGAATGTTATCGTTTTTGTAATTTAAAAAAAAGAAATTATTAAATTATTTGTAATGAAAATAGCCAGTAATTAAATTAATAATGTTTTCCGAAAAAAGTTCTTACCAAAACATGAAGGTAACTATTCCATGCAGTGCAGGAAAAAATTAATAAAGTAGCCAGAAGAAAACTTTACGGTTGATAAATGATATTATTGTAAGAAGCGATTTCTCCACTGATATTTATATGCAAATAAAAACACAACAAATGAGCTTGATTATTAAATAGAAAACAACAAAAACTAATTAGTTTTAACCGTTATTATGGATAATGTATTTATTTAATTTGTTTGTTGCAGAATTTGTAAAATTTTTATGAGCTTTGGTTTTTTCAATTTCTTTTAGACTAACAAAACTCCTTTGTGTTTTGTACCCATAAACACATTAAATGATGTGCAAGCTATTCGATGTGCTGAATTTCACCCAGATGGAAAAATTTATGCGGTTGGTTCGAATTCGAAAACTTTAAGGATTTGCATGTATCCCCAACAAATCAATGTTTGGTACAATAAATAATATTTTATTTTTACATTGTATATACTATTAAAATCCTTTTTTTAATTTTAGTAAAACTCAGACATTTCAAACTAGCGTTATATTTAAACGTACTAAGCATCACAAGGGCTCTATATATTGTACCGCCTGGTCTAAAGATGGTAAATACATTGCTACTGGATCCAATGATAAATCAATTAAAATAATGCAATATAGCAATGAGAACAAGCAGCTGGAAGGACGCGAAATTGAATTGACAATGCATGATGGTACGGTTAGAGATCTGTGCTTTCTAGAGGACTGTTCCAATGAACGGAAACTTTTGGCTAGTGGTGGTGCTGGAAATTGTAAAGTATACATTACCGATTGTGGCGTTTTGACTCCATTACAAACTTACATAGGACACAGTGGTCATATTTTTTCGATATACAGTTGGGAAAACAACATGTTAGTAACAGGATCACAGGTATGTGAATTTTTTTTTTAATTTATGTGGGGAAATCAATTGTTTTAAAGTACACTTTATGTATTTTAAATTTTTACCCAGAAATTATAATTTTTAGTAAATTTTTCTCTTAAGTTTGAAACTTCTTTATTGTGTTTGCAAAAGTATCGTACAACTTTTTGGATAATTTTTGTATTTTGCAAACGTGATTAAACTGTTATAAAAAGTATCAGCAAGCGTTTTATTATGAATGAGTAATTTCAAATTTGATGATACATTTGTGTATATTTATATTTTAAATTTAAATAAAAACAAATTTGAAACATTTTATAGTATAATTTTTTTGTTTGTTTTGCGATTCGTTTCAAATCCTCTAAATTTTGTATAATACATATTATGTTAATACTGAACACAAAACAAAAAGGTTTTAAAATTTATTTGGCTTACGACTATCAATTCCATACAAATTACAAAAAAAAAAAAAAAAAAACAAAACGAAACGAAAACTACTAGTTTTGGGTTCAGTATTTTAAGTTTTGAACGTAAAATATTTAGTGTACGATCGAAACACTTAAATATTTGAATAAGAATGCAAGATTTTTATATTGCTTTTGCTTAAAATAACAAATATAAACATTTTAATTTCTTGGTACTTTTTTAAATTCGAAATTATTGAAACATAAATATTTCAAAATTTCTTAAACTTAAAAAATTTATATTTTTCGTTATGTTACTACGCAAAATTAAAGAGCTAAATATTAGAAAATATTGATTTATATAAATTTTCGGCCAAAATTTTAGTAGACAACGACCTTGGCATACTCGGCCAAACACTAAAAATGTTGTATTCATTTAAATGATGAATTTATTTAACAAAAATTGCAAACGAAACGCAAAACAAAGGGAACAAATTGCAAGTTCCTAAATGTAAAAAGGATGTCGGTTTAAATTTTTAACAAAAATTTTTCGGAATAACTTTTTCTCGTTTCGAATTTTAGTCTTTATTGACATAAAACAAAATAAACCACATTTCGAAGCAGTAATATGTTTAGAAAATATGTTCAACTAAGTTTAAAGGTAATCTACCCCGGGTGTTCTGACAACCGAGTCCTCATAAAATTATTTGTTTTCATATAAAATTACATATTGTTGTGCAAAAGCGAATGATGTTATGTGGATTCGTTTTTCTAAGTCAAACAAACTATCTGTTTTTATAAACTGAAAGAAACAATTTTTCCGAACGAATTGTATGTGTTATAATAACAAAATACACACATTATTCCGTTCGCTTTATAAAAACAAGGGTGGCAAATCGTTACTTTATTTTTAGGATAAATCTGTGCGTTTTTGGGATTTGCGAGTAAGTGAATGCATTAATACTGTGTTACCATCATGTTATTACGACTCTTTGGGATCACCTGTAACTTCAGTATGCGTAGATCCTACTGGACGATTACTAGTGTCGGGTCACGAAGACAGTTCATGTGTTTTATATGACATCCGTAGAAGTAGACAAATTCAATGCTTCCAGCCGCACTCTGCAGATATAAGGTTGGTTACATATTTAAATACAGTGGTTGTTTATTTTAATACTAAATTTATTTTTTGTGTTTCCTAGATCAATACGTTTTTCTCCTTCGGCCTATTATTTATTGACCTGTGGTTACGATAACAAAATTGTTTTAACTGATCTACAGGGTAATTTGAGTTTATCTCTACCTTCGGTAGCAGTTGGAGAACATGGTGATAAAGTAATATCGGCCAGATGGCATCCAAGAGATTTTTCTATTCTTACTACTTCAGCTGATAAAACTGCCAAGTTATGGGCTATACCAAATATTTGATGATATGAAACGTATTATACCAAAAAAAAAGGGGAAACACAAAAGGAAAAGTAAACTGAACTAATTTAAAACAATTTGTAGAATCGACCACTATCGAATATTTAAATATCATTTATCTTTGTATAAAAGAGACATTGTTTAAAGTTATGTTATAATATAACTGCAAAAGAAAAATGAAGGCTACATTAAAATATGTTATTTTATTACCAGAAATAAAAAACACAAAAATAAAATAAAATTAATTGAACATGGTAAAAAAATTATTTAAATAATAATGATAGCCTTATGCATATATATGTTGTTGATTATATAACAGTCAGAGAATTTGATTTATATGCAATACTCTTAAAAGGGTTTAATAAAAACCAACAATATATTTATGCATTTGGTTTACGAGTTTATATTAAAATACAATTTGACATGTAAGATCAATGCAATGTCGGATTAAATCAACTCTCAACTTACAGTGGGTAGCTCTTCAAAATAGAAAATTCAAATCGAAGGTTGACCTCTGATTGTTTTGGTGCCATCTATAAAGTTTGTAAAAATGGGTATGGGAAAATGCCAATTTTTTATAGAAAAAGTAGCAAAACGGCTTCGTTAAAAATTATATGGTTTTAAACAAATAACAAAAATAGAAAAAAAACTAAAGTATGGGTATTTGGTCCTTTAACCCATAAAAATGTGAACCCTAGATTTTTATTTTCTATTACATATCAGAGTTTCATCTAAATCAGGCATTAATGCATTAAGCAATTTTACCGGGTTGAATAAATGTAAAACAAATCAAGCTTTCAAAAGCCATTATCAAGTTTGCCATACAGGATTTAAAGGTTAAATGCAAGCATCGGCTTTTCCCAAAAGCTTAATGGCCGACGAAATGACTATTTGCAGTTAGATTTTGAAGTTTTTGCAATATTTGCCTAAAATGTCATGGCAGCCGCCTTGATAAATTGATTAAAACTAACCCCCCCTATGCTGGAAATAAGTTTGTTTTTATACAAGACTAATATTTTTCTGATG
Source organism: Eustalomyia histrio (assembly GCA_949748255.1). NCBI lineage: Eukaryota > Metazoa > Arthropoda > Insecta > Diptera > Anthomyiidae > Eustalomyia > Eustalomyia histrio. The sequence continues at coordinate 127,104,707 of OX456527.1, forward strand.
GATTGTTGTCCTTCCTATGGCTTTGTAATTATCTCACCCTAAGTTAACAACTTGTGCCTTCAAACGATCTCCTTTTAGCCCATTACCGCCCAGTGATGCCATAAGGCATCACGTGTATTCCTTGAAAATTTTAGTTTTCACGCTTGCACATGTTCGGACACGATTGCATGTCCATAATGTGAAGGCAGCGTTTAAAAAATGTTTAACCAACCCTCGCGACATGAAATCGCTTCATATTTTTCTACCAATGTATCTTTTAACGAAATAATTCCAACGAATAGCAACAACTTGCCGTATATAAAAATAAGCTACCAAATCTCTGGCTAAAATATATTTAAATATTATTTTGACGATTTTTATTCGTACCTGTTCTAGTAGTTTACGAGAGACGATTTTTATATTCCCATATTACCAACTTGCCATAGTAAAACCCACCAATAACTGTCTCTCTCTCTCTCTCTCAATAACCAGGGGAAACTCCAAAATTTTAAGTATAGGAACTTTGTTCTTTTATTTCTTCTTGAATATCATGAACTTTTTATTCACATATGCATATTTCTGTGTAGGTATGTCATTCAATGAAAAAAAGGAAAAAGTGATTGATTAGTTGTATTATTTGCACATTACTTTTATTAAGTGATTTTTTGTAGAATAAACCTATAACAATTCATACTGACGAAGGTGCATTCTTTGAATTATATCTCGACAATCATTGAATACTCTCTTGATATTCTCAGTATCTACAGCACATGTGAAATGTGGATAGCAATAATGTTTGCCATCACCACTTGCTGTAGAAATACGCTACAAAAAAAAAGGAAGATCACCAATTAGTTACACGTGATTTAAAAATAAATATAAATGGCGTACCAAAAATTCATCACGTATGAAATACTTAGCTCTTATGACTTCAGGGTCGTCTCCAGACTCGATTATTGCATCACCTAAGGTAAGAACAAATATAGTTGGTTTATTGCAATATTTTATTAAGATAAACTGCTTTTTGATTTGTAGTGAATGAAAAGAAACGAGTTGGTTATTCTTACTTGGTGTTTGATATTTATTGAATTCGGCAAAATAATCCGAAAGTTTACTTTTACCAGCTTTTATTTTCTCAGCTAACAAATCCTGCTTATTGAGAAAAAGAATTACAGATATTGTACGCAACCATCTGAAAATTTAAAAAATGGTTTAATTTAGGTCGGTTACCAATGTGTAAAACAAAGCGGGTTACTAGTTACCTATTATTCCAAATGCTTTTGAATAGTTCCAATGATTCGCGTAAACGATTTTGTGTTGGATCTTCTCGTAAAACCATATTATAGCTAGAACATGCTGTCACAAATATAATTGCAGTAACGTCATTAAAGCACTGTATCCACTTTCGACGTTCATCCCTTTGGCCTCCCACATCAAACATACTGCGGAAAGTAAACATAGGCAAGCAATTGAATCAAATACTTTATGTCATGGATCAAACATTAACAAAAAACTTACTGAAAATTGACTTTGTCAACTTGAAATCTTGTTTCAAAAATACCAGAAGTTAAAACACGACACCGTAGTATGTCTTGCTCATTCGGTGTATAGTTGTGTTGTTTAATTATGCTCACTCGGTCCAAGAAGCTGTAAAACACAGACAGACATACGGAAACATAGCTTGACTTAGTACATTGTTAACAATTTCCAACTTATCTGAGAACACTTACTACTTTGCACAATCAATTAATTGATATTCATTTGATCTCTCGTAAGTTGACAATACGCCCTTATCTTTCCACAACTCTTCTGTATGCTCGTAAAACTCTGGCGGATAGTTAAAATCTGGACCTAATGGAATTAATATAAAATTGGAATTATTACAAACATATTAATTTGAATAACTTAATTGCGTAAGTACATACTTGAAGCATAGTCCTGTATATATTCAACTCTGACTTCGTTCTCTTTTTTCTCCAATGGTATAGGTGGATTTAAAGTGCTCATGGCACCAGTAATAGTCTAAAAAATATAAAGTAATCCATATTTGCAATAGTGTATTTATTTATGGTTTATCTATAAAAAAAAATGATATAAGCTAATATTTGTTTGTGCTGCAGTCCTTTTAAAGTTATTTCAAAAAATGCTGATAATTAAAAGCCGGAATACGTTGAAAAATATGCTACACTATAACAAAAATCTTTTCAAGTCAAGTAATATTTAGCAAAATCGTTTAACATGAATAACGATTTTAAAAACTTTTAATTCTGAATAATTTTTAAAAATTTTGTAAGTCCGTAAATAAAATAAATTCATTAAAAAAAAAAAAAAACATTTAGTAAGAAATTTGATTTAATGTAATTTGGGTCGAATATTTTCACAAAAACATATACAAAAAAAAATTATTAAATATGTTAATTAATTAAACCCGACAGATACATTTTAGTGTACTCACGCTGTCAATGGCGTAAGGGTGGGATAAATGTACCCCAGTATGACGTCAATATCTGGTCATAACACCCATTATACTACCGTGGTATTTTAATGTTATCTAAGCATTTTCACTAAGTTTTTTTTGCAAATATTATGCAAAAACTAGTAACACTTTACCAAGTTTTTAGTTTTGTTTTTCTACCTCTTTTTTGAATAATTTTAAATGGTATTTTTGTGATAAAGATAACGTTAAACAATCTTGGTTTGCAAACTTTTCCAAAAAAATAATAAAAAATTCCTAACAACGTTTCTTAAAGAGAGTTAATTTTAGCGCAATAATTTGATAAAAAATTATGAAAAAAAATACACAAAGGAAAATATGTTATTTAAAAATAATAGGTAGATCATAGATTGATAATGTTCATTCAAAATGAAAAATTAAAGATTTCGTTTAAATATCTTCTTGGAAGATATCATACAAATGTTTACTGAAATACAATTTTTTAAAAATGTTATTAAGCTAAATTCACAATAATGGAGTACTTCATGTAATACAGGGTAATATCAACTCTGCAGTGTGGAGTACTATATAATTGTGAGTGGGCCCTTAGTATAAACATTTTATTTATACATACCAAAATAGCATCACGAATATTTTTCTTAATGTCATCAATTTTTTGTTTTTTCTCTTGTTCTGAAAATCCATCAACGTGTAATATACGCATTTGCTTGACTATAGTTGATTTCCCAGATTCACCAGCCCCTAGCAACAGCAATCTATGTGTAGCCCTGTAGAGCTGTTTATCCTTTTGTAATTGTTTGGAAATGGCATCACTGCGACGCTTCTGACTTCTTGTATCTTCAGAATTTATATCAGATTGCTTAGAGCTGGGTGAACCGAAGCAACCCATTGCAGACCAAGGTATCCACCAGCACGCTTCACGTCCTTCTTGGGTACCGTCGGGAGACTCAGCGCCCCCGTTTTCTTCGTTTTGAGCCAGTCTAAATAAGCTCTATTTTAATTATTTTCTTTAAAAATCTTTTCTTAATTAAAAAGCCAGAGTTGCAGTTATTTTATTAGATTTGGTTTTAAAATATATATATATATATTTAATGGAAAGTAATTTCTTTTTTTAACTTTGTTGCTTTTGTAAAGATAATTTGGTATATTGTTGGTATAGTTTTCTGTTTGTGCAATAAAATTTGTGCTATGGCAATTCTAAAATAGAAAAGAAATTGGAAACATTTTAATATATCTATAGCATTGGCCTTAATGACAATTCTTTTGTATAAAGTTCGATATTATTTTGGATTTATTCAAGTGTTTTTTTCCGAGTGTTGTATATTTTTATATGAAATTAGATTTATTTAATAACAGGGAGGCCAAGGGCAGATTGTGAATATGGCTAATAATATTATGAAACTATATAGATACTTATAGTTGCACAAAACTGAGGTGATCACATTTTCCGGTCTTGAAATTAATGCTTAATTAAAAACAAAATGTAAAAAATAATATATTCGTGTTGACAGAGTATTCAGCAGAACAAATATTAAATTTCTGAGGACTTTTAGACTTACAAGTTTTTGATACAACAAACTTAAACGAACTATGTTTTGGGTGACAATAGAATTTAACAAATTTATATTTATATTTCAGGAGAATCAATTTAAATTGTTGATCATTTATAATTGGTATATGTTAGAAAATTTTCTTAATTAGCTTTCAAATTACAAAATGTTGTTTAAAAAAATAAAAAAATGTCTTTCTCTTAGTAAGTTTTTTACTGAGTAATTCTTACTGGACTTGACTGAGAAAAGTTATCGAACGCACCTAATGTGAAATTGTAATCTTGTAATATGCACAGCGAATTCTATGAAGAATTAAGACACCAAAGGGTTTATTGAATAAAACAGTAACAAAACAAGTTTCAAAGTGAATAAAAAAAAGTTCATTTTATTTTTTTTTATTAAATTTAAAATATACACCCTAATACTAGATTTGATTGGCCAGGGATAGCTAGCTTGTGAAATGACCTTAAAGCTGGAGCACCAAAAAATCGTATTGATTTCACTTTCTTGGGAATGTGAAATACGCTACATACATATGTATGAATATAAAAAAATATTTCAATTTTTTTGTGCATTTTATTTACCAAATGAAGTAATAAAAAAGTAAGTATAATAATAAAAAGGAATAAAAAACAATATTCAGGTCAAACTTTTTAATAGTAAATAAGTAAACTTTGCTTTACGGAAATTTCAGAATCTGGTTTTGCAACTGCCACCTGTAAGTTTAATAAAAAAAATTATATAGAGGAATTAAATCTTTTGAGGCTCTGGATTAAGATACTACATAGTATGCAGTGTGGGTGCAGCCAACTATAGACTAGTTGTGCTATTGGACAACTCTTCAGTTTTTTTTATCAAACCCGACTTGGCCCTACGCGCCTGTGTTGTGTATTTATACTAACTGCATACATTCTATAGTATGTGTTGAATTCGAGGGGTACAAAATTTGTGTATGCTTATTTTTATTATTTTTGCTGCTGCGGCATCTGTTTTTGCTTCTTGTTGTCTTTTTAATTATCATTATGGTTAACTACGATTTCGATATATTATATATATGGACAGATGGTAGGGCATTCCACAAGGTACGTTTTTGGAAAATCTAATATGATATACAATAGATAAATCGACATTTACCTTTAGTGTGTCGTTGATAGCACCGATATTTAACGTAGGTACGGTTCGTACGTACAAACGGATTGATTATATACATCCAATTCTAGTTATTTTCATTTATGCATATAGATCTATATACACGACGACAATATTATATGCATAAAACTAAGTAGTATATATTTTTTTAATAATTTTACATATTTGAATAAAATAAAAACAAATTCTGTTTTATTTTTTATTTCACTTTCGAATTTTTACTTTGCCATTTTTCTCTAACCTCTTCACTTTTTTTTGACGTTTTATGTATATATAAACATTTTATCTTTATGAGAGCAAAAAAAAAACAGAATTATTGAATGGGTATAGTGTTAAAAATATCATTAATAAAATAATTTGTCTCAATATACACGGATAGAACAGAAATGCACGAAAATATAATTCGAATCATAAATCCACACAATTTTTTCTTTACAACAAAATATCTACCTACCAGTGTAGATATAAATTATTAATATTTTTTCTTCTCTTTATTATTTATTTTCTTGTTGGTGTAGGGGAAAAACCAACACTAGTATTAGTTATATTTTACACAAATACTGTTAATCCAGTCTAACTGGATATCAGGTAATGTATTGGCATGATATCGAACGGTTTCTAAAATTGCCGTTTTTAATTTTGTATGAATAAAATATTTTTATGAAATTTTTACTCACTTTACTTTCCTAGTTTCTATGTATTCATATAAATCACTGCGAAAAGTAGTGTTGAAAAAGTATTCAGTACACGAGTACTGAGTACTCGACTACCCCGAATAATTGGTAGTTTTAACGGTAATCACACTACCAAGTAATGCAACTCTTTGGGATAAATAAAACGTGAAAATTAAAACGGCCAAATTTCCATTTACTAAATTTTGTCCGAATAAAAGATTTTTATGAAATTTTTACTCACAGTACTTTTATAGTTTCTATGTATACGTATAATTCACTACAAAATGGTCCGTAAACGAGTACTGAGTACTAAGTAGGTGGTAGTTTGAAAGGTAAACTGCGGCCACCCTAATGTGGCCAGATTTTTAAAAGAAAATCTTGACAGTTCTAAAAAACACTAGCTGTGTTTGTGCAGTAAATTTATGTTCAAAAATCTCATATAAATTTTGTATAAGTGCCTGTTCACAGCTTGCCGCACAAACACTGCAACTGTTGGTAAATATGGGACAATAGTGTCAATTTAGGTACAATCAAGTGTTCTGACACTTTTTTACAATCGCGAAAGTTTATAAGAATCATTATTTGTAATAATTTGCATTAGTATCCAAGACCCGTGGTTTAACCATTAGAAAATATTAAAGAAAACCTTATAGTCATTTAATTTTAAAGGAGCTAACTTTATGTGTCTTATTTAAAACTAACGTCTTATGCTTTTTCTTAGCGTTGTATGCGAATGTAATGTAAACGTGAGGTTAGTTGTACATATGAAATTACGTCACAATTGAAGCAGTTTTACACCTTTTTGCACAAAACACAATTTCTCAAATACCATCACTGCTAAGCAGGACAATATTTATTTAGAAACAGCTTCACTCAACAGTAACTCAGAGGCCTACGCCGAACAGCTGAGTCAAGCCGTAGTTAATAAAAAAATTATTAAAATTTTTTCGACATTAGTTGTTTATAACTTATGTTCGAAAATGCCATTTGAATTTGACATTAGTTTACGTTAAGAATCAACGAATACAATTATTTACGATTTTCTCAATATCTTTTACATGGGTGCGTCGACTTGAGTACAACATTGTAACTCGGGTGCCATATAGTGATACCACCTCTATTTTCAAGCGCTGCCATATGAATTTGAGTGCAGTTTGACAGCTGTCAATGGTTCTGACGGCCATGTGTCTTCCTTTGCTATATAACAGACCTGCGCCGAAAGGCTTTTAACGTGCTGAACTTAGCCGCCGCCGAAAACTATTACTGAGTTTCAAAGTATTATATTTACCGTGAGGTTTGAGAAACGACTTCGGAAGCTATTATAAAATAGATAAAAAAACATGGAAAATATTAATTTTCTAATTTAAAATACCTGCAAGGAAAATGATACAATTTATATAAATAAAATTTTTTTTTGTTTTTAAAAAGGTTACTCCTTACTTTTTTTATAGAAGTTTTGTAAAATTAAAATAACTTTCTTCTTTAGTGGCTCAACTAAAACTTTGTGCTTCTTCTAGTCTTTTTGTATTAATTTTGTTCTTATTCCTTTTTAATTAAAACTTTTTACATTACTTGTCCCTGAAAAGCCTAGCAAGGAAGATTAGCAAAGACCCAACACAAAAACCAGCGGCATCTAGCGGTAAATTTCACTCAACCGTTAAGTGATTTAAAAAAATATATATTTCCTTTCAGTGCCTTACAATCAATTTTTAGCGTTCACGGATTGAAAATCAAATTTATTCCGTTCACTTAATAAAAAACAAACAAAAATTTGTTATTTATTTGCTTCACCAATCATTACTTAAGCCGTTGATACGTTGGCTAGACGGTAAGTTTTCAGCTCACAGTCGGCTTTTCGCCTCCGCCGCAATATTTTCCTGCCGCCGCCACATATTACATTCCTCGGCGCAGGTTTCTGTAACTGGCGTAGTACAAAATTTCTTTCTTTTCCTGTTCCGATTTCAATATGACGGTGCGTGTAAACTTTTTTTTATTTGTGGGAATTCACAAAAAAATTTTAAATTTGATGTTGATTTTATGTGTTTTCTTATAGGCCGCTACTAAAGAAGCTGTAAAAAAAATTAAAAGAGATCCCGCCAAAAATCCTATGCGTGATCTGCATATTAGAAAATTATGCTTGAACATTTGTGTGGGTGAGTCTGGTGATAGATTGACCCGTGCTGCTAAAGTGAGTTTTTTTTTCATATTTATATATATGAATCTGGTGAGGGACAAAACAGTTAATGCTTCCCTTTTTTGATTTCAGGTATTGGAACAATTGACTGGCCAACAACCCGTCTTTTCCAAAGCCCGCTATACAGTACGTTCTTTCGGTATCCGTCGTAATGAAAAAATTGCTGTACATTGCACCGTTCGTGGTGCTAAGGCAGAGGAAATCTTAGAAAGAGGTCTCAAAGTCCGTGAATACGAATTGAGACGTGATAATTTTTCTTCCAATGGTAACTTTGGTTTCGGTATCCAGGAACACATTGATTTGGGCATCAAGTACGATCCTTCAATCGGTATCTATGGTTTGGATTTCTATGTTGTTCTCGGCCGTCCAGGTAAAAACAAAAACTTTTTTTTTGTGTAGTCAAAAACTAAACAGTGCACTTAATTAGGTGTCTTTTTCACGTGTTTTTCCTTGTGATGAACCTTTTTCCATTGTTAAGACACTCAGTCAATGTGCAAATATTAAGTGGTTTACCAATCGAGAATTGCTTAATGAGTTTTCATAGAAATCAAAATGAAAACACACGGTTTTTCTTTAACAATAATACTACATCCATACAGGATAAAAATATGAATTAAAAAAACAATAAGAATTAATTCAAAATTGTCGTCGGTTTTGGTGTTTTTAGAATGATTTAATCCGAGAAAGCAGACTAATCAAATTACACAAACAGAATTATATATTTGAGAGTTTTTAATTTAATGATATCGATATTTACAAAATTTAAATAAATCCATTAATAGAAAGTGGGATTTAAGAGTATTACTTATTTAGTAAGCAAATTCTCTAACTGAATCAGTCTACTCTCCCCTATTTTTTTAATATTTTGCTTATGTCCAATAACTATTCATAATTTGTCTCTCTACTCTAATGTAAATTCTGAGATATTTTATTTATTGAAAATTGGTTTAATTCGAGGTATTATAACAAACGTCATTTCTGTAAGAGACTTTGTTTGCAACTTTTAAGTGAAGCAGAACTGATCATGAAATAAGGAAAAATCGTTAATAAGGAAAGAAAAACGAAAGGCTCTTGCCCAACTATTTGAGAATCTTGATTGTAAAAATATGTTTAGTGTTGAGAAATAATGGTATTCTAGAAATTGGATCTTATGAGTATCACCCTGATACAGTTTTTAATGAAAGTAATGATAAGATGCCTCTTGATCTTAACCTAACTTTATGCTCAACGAACGGGTTTTCATTTAAATGTGTAATGTTGGGTGAAATATTTGAACACTTTGTTAATATTAAGTCTAATGCAACGGGCTGTTCTGGATATGCGTTTTAATTTTTATAGTTAATGTTACCATTTTATGGTAAACATATTCTTCACTTAATTAACACGCTTCGAACAACTTCTACATTTCCAAATATTTGGAAAATAGCACGTATAAGAGTAATTAGAAAGCATGCTTTGTCGAATATTGTGGATAATTTGAGACTTATTTCTTTACTGCCTGTCAGTAGTATCAAATTTTGTGCAGACTTTATGAAGGCTCAGAAAACTGAATATCTTGATCAAAATAATATTTTGAGTAGCTGCCAGTTTGGTTTTCTTGAGAAAAGACATGTTCGTGATTTTTTATTTTAATATATTGGATGTTGGAAGATGTTATCACTTTGGGTATGCGGATGATATTCACGTTTGACTTTGTTGTAGAAAGGATTATTTAGATGTACTTCAGACTGTGATAAATAATTTATTTATTTTAAAGGTTTTTCCTAAAGCAGTTTTTATGTATTATTGATCTGTTATTTTGGTAAATGAATGGTATTAATAGGATTTTAGAAAATTTTTATTAGTAAATTATAGAGAATAAAAATTGAAAAAATTCCACAGAGTCAGTAGGATAGAAAACTTAGTATTTTCGGTTGCCGCAACACAACCCTCTTCAGTATCCACGTCCTTGAATGGGTCATCCCTTTAATGATTGTCTGTTTTATATTGTTTTATTTTATAAATTAACAAACCCGAAAACAACACACAATTAGACTAACATCAACGAAATATAACACTTTATATTTATCCTCTATTTTTTACAGTTTTTGTTGTGAACTTTATTTCATAAGGTATCTATTAGAGCAAAGCTTATATGAAGCCGTTATTTTTAAGTGTTTGTCCTAATCAATATCGTCCGCAATACGCTATTGTCGATATTTCAGCATACTAGCTAAAGCTGTGTATCTTTTTAAAAACTTTGCAATTAATTAAAAATGTTATTTTTCAACAAGAAACTGTGAATATGCCGACATATTTAATAAAATATGCAAACATTTCGCATTTATAGTAAAATATTAAAAAAAATATTATGCTCGTAGATTCTTATTTTCGTTTCTATTTGAATTGTAGTTTACTTTTTATCAATCCATTAACAATTGTTTTCTTTTTTTATTTCAGGTTACAACGTTGCCCAAAGAAAACGTAAATCTGGTAGTGTAGGCTTCCCTCATCGTCTTACTAAGGAAGATGCCATGAAATGGTTCCAACAGAAATATGATGGTATCATTCTTAACAGCAAGAAGTAAATGGCACAATTTATTATTAAGAATTAACTATTTTGTATTACTACAAGATCAAGTAATATTGAAATAAAAATAAGTTTTTCTAAAACAATTACACTTTTTGAATTAGGTGTAGAAAACAGTACAATTTCACACAGGGCAACTTTTGTTGCGGCAATTCTCTTTTAAAGTTGCCCTTTTATGTTCACAAGAAGAATTTTTTTCAGTTATTTTCTTCTACATTTGTTTTAAGAGCTAACTATATTATACTTTTGCTAGCTTAAGCAAATGGGCGAATACATGTAATCAAATGTGTATGACTATATTGTACTTAACAAACTTTTCGTTAAGTTTCGTCAAGTGTCATTTGCTTAAGCAAACAGCGAAACTGACCGCACTTTACTTAAGGAATCATGTGTTTTTAAAAAAACTGTTTATGAAAAAAAAAACAAACTGCAATGTACGCGGAAAATATTTTTATAGAAAATTTAATTGAAAATGTTAAAAAACCAACGTGCATGTATAACAAAAGGGGTGGGTTTTGTATTTGTTTTTCGATTAAGATGCAAGCACAGTTGCATTTTTTAGTACTTTTTTATTTATGTTTTCATTTGTTTCTTTAAATTATTTAAAATAAATATAGATTTACTCGTTAATTGTAAAATATTTATATATTGAACACATTAAATAATATTTTTCGTCTTTTCGAATATATTTTGGAAATATAAGAAGAAAACAGTTTTTGCAAAAGTACAAATATTTGCAACTAAGTGTAGTAAGTATTTAAGTTTAAAAAGTACATTGTAGCCACCAAAAAGTCTTCAATAAGTTGATTAAGCATTTGACAGACTTTTCGTTGATTTTTGACAGTAGCTTAAGTTAACAAAAGTATAATATAGTTAGCCCTTTAAACTTAAAACGTTTCGGACGACTATTCGGTTTCGGTATTTAATTTGATATTTTTTTTAGAAAAACATTTATATTTTTTTAAGTGGTTTTATTTCCTTCATAATTTTTTCTTTATTAGTATTTAAAACGCACAATTTTTACTTACAGTTATATAAATAAAATTAATCACTAACAGCCGTATGCATAGACATTTTGTTGACTTTTATAACAGACTCTCTATAAGACATAAGAACCAATTAAATGTATGTATACGGCCGTAAATATACAATTACGTTTTTTCAGCTTTTTAAGAATCCTTGAATATGAAGGTTACATCAATCAACGCTCTGCTCTATGTTGATATCGTAGCACTTTTTTGTTGATTGCATTTTTATATTGTTAAATTGTAAAAGGAAATGTAGAGATCTAAATAAAACTGGAGTTGTCGGATAAACTGTTGTTAGCGCGTGACCAATTGCCACCGCCGGCGGTACCTTTGGAGACATTTGAGCCGCCGACATTCTGCAGGAAAATGAGACAAAAATTTAATATATTTTAAAAAAATCTATTACTCATTACTAGACATTACTTGAGATGAATCATTACAAGGAGAACCTGTCGATGGCTGATTTATCGAAGGTGATCTATTGCCGTTATTTGGCATTTTATTATTTGAATTATTGCCATGCATTCCATTGTCTCTGTTATTGCCCGAATTATTTGAGTGAGCCATCCATGATAGGAAATTTCCAGTCTGCAAAAATTATGAGTAATTGGTAAAGCTCTTATCAATTTGAATTCTTTTAGGGTCTGGGGTCATTTAACATTAAGGGTACACAGCGTGGTGACTAAAATTATTCCAAACAAATAACAATGAAAAACACGATACAATGAGCCGATAGCCTTTGTTGCTAGTGCTCGGTTAGGGTATTAGGATATACTTTGTTATTATATGATTAAATTAATATTCTTCTTTTTGAACCATGGGCACAGGGACAAGATATTTTGATAAAAAACGGAAAATTAATAGTCATATAGAGTAAACAGTAAAAAAAAAAATTAAACCGATTGTGACTTTAACAGAGATACATCTAGAATGACTAGTTTTACGTTCTCCATATTTTAATAAGTTCAAATAGAGAAATTTCATTTAATATTTTGCCTTTGAAACAAAGGCGTACAGCGTTTGATCAGATTAAGATTTTATTTGCGATAAAAAAAAACTATTTATTTTATTTATTCATTTATAAATAATAGCTTTCCTTGCAATGTTTGTGTTTTTTTTTTTTTTTTTGATTAAAACAGACCTGTTTAACAAAAAATATGTTAAAATAATATCGCGGCCATAAATGTATGGTGTGACCCATATTTCTGCATTATTAACTCTCAAAAATCTAATTTTTTGAATTATGTCGGACTTCTCGCAAATGGCCGATATAATCATAAATTCGGCTCTAATGCTGCTTGTAATATTACTTTTAACATAGTTTTCGATCATAATAACGGATGTCTGTTTTTCGCTATCTATTTTTCGACATAGAATTCGATTTCAACATTACCTGATCTTGATTTTGTAATTGATTTCCCAACAAACTCCACTGGTTGAGAGCTGCTGCAACTATAGCCGGATTCATGGGCATTGAATTGAGATTTAGACCCACGCCCAATGCGTTGCTCATATTTTGGGTAGACGGCGTATTTTTTGGTCCTTGAGAATTAATACCCAATGTCTGCAGATTGGGCATATCTAAATTTCTATTTTGTTTGTTACCCCATCCAGCATTATTGTTACTATGATGTGGCCCACCTTGCTGATTATTTCCATAGTTGCCGCGATTGCCTCTTTGATATGGGCCGGGCATGTTGTCGGAACGATTCATTGGACCACCACCTACTGAACTATTGCTCATCATGCCACCACCACCGCTGTTCATGCCTAGATTATTACTTAAGGGATTAACAAAGGAATTGTTACCACTTAACCCGCCGCTGTAACTGTTAGGATTCATACTAAAGCCGGCGTTCCTCATATTCATCAAAACATTTTGCAAGGCATTCATATCTCCTCGGCCGCCATTATTATAAGCACCCCTAGGATGGTCTCCAACCCCTCCGCCACGGGAGTCTCCATAATTCATTGAATCTGGTCCCGGGCCCATGGTTACATTCGAGCCTGGAGAATTTCGTCCCATACCATGAAAGTTATGCGTGGAATTTTTCATTTGTTCTACTTTCGGGGCTGCATTTGACACATTTACTGAAATACCTGTAAGATAAAATGCTTTAATTGTGAAGTACTTACATTTTTAATCTTTTCAAAATGTTTTACCCTTAATAATGTGATCTTCACCACATAATGATTGGGCAACATCGGGATCCAAAAATGTAACAAAACTAAAAGCTCGAAATGGTTTGGGTATAAACACATCAGTAACTTCACCGAATTTCGAGAAATAATCCCTCAAATCGTCTGCTGTTAAATCTTCTGTGCAACGTCCTACAAATACCTTGCTAGGTATTTGAGTAGCCATACCCTGTAAAATATGAACAAACAATTCATTTGAAAAAAAAAAAAATTAAAAGATTAAACAAAAAATACTTTACTTTAGAATTAGGTACTTTAACTTCACACCAGCGTCCATCGATTAAATGACGTGAGGATAATACTCTCGCTTGAACATCATACGAACCGAAGCGTACAAAACCAAAACCTTTAGATTGTCCTGACTTTAAATCTTTCTTGATTTGTGTCATCAATACTTCACCGTAGCTTTCAAAATATGTCTTTAAACTTTCCTCGTTGGTCTTCCAAGGTAAACCTAAAACAATGAGATCAGTGCAACGTGACCGAGACTCAATGCGTTTTGTTTTGGCCGTTGAGTTTTCCAATTGGTCATCACTTTTACGTTTATTTTCTACAAAAAACAAAAAAAATATATATATATAGTTATGGTTATTCTGAAAGTTCGGCAATTTCCATAAAAGGAACTTTCACCCAAAGAGTGGGTATTTTTACCCAAGTTTTATTTTGGAAACTATTAATATTATTATTGGTTAAGAAGTTGTTGGTATCGAATTTTTGTTTGATTCCGTAAAGGTAATGGTATTTAAAATTATTTTATTTATATACACTACAATCCGGTTTTTGGTGTCGACTAACCGGTTCGCTCTCATAGCTTCGGGATAGTGTTTACAATTCTGTTAATCGATTTCTCGATTAATGGCCTCTATTTCTGTTAATATCTAAACAAATATGTAATTTAAAACTCAAATAATTATTCGACTCGAAAAATCGATTAAAATATTTTTAATATGAATTTTTGTTTTTTTTTTCTTAAAACTTCCTAATTTTCTAACTTTAACAAGAAAATAGTAGGAAAAACATTAACTAAAATACAATCAAATTATTTTCAAATAGATTGAATTAAAGCAATGACCCCAATAACCGATTAATAAATTTTCTTCATTTTTCGAATAATGACATTAACGATTAACCGGCAGTGCCGAGTAATTGGAAACACTTCTTTGGGCTCATTACTTACGGTCGTGGGAAAACCTGTCAATAAGCGCGATCCTAAGACCATCTATAACTTATTTTTTAACAATAAAACAAGGAATTAGTGAGATAAACTAAAATATTTTATCTTAAATGAGGGAGGCACTATTCGATGATTGGTCAGACATTTCTTCAACTTACCTTTGGGAAAAACGCAATTATATACATGTGATCCCCAGCCGGTTTCAATGTAGGGAGGAAAGAATTTTCCCTCATTAGACCGTACACCACGAAAGCACTTCGTATCTTCATTAATATATTTGAGACCGCAAGCACCTGGGAATTGGGCTTGTAATGTCGATAACAGCAAACTTCCATCTTCTTCTGAAGGCAATTCTATTGGGTCGTCTCCCTCCTCTTCCACTACTTGTATATATTCCATGATTTTTTAATGCTGATTTTCAATAATTTTAATGAAATAATACCCGCAGATATTTTCTTTAGGTATAACAAAGTAGCACAGAGACGCTATAGTACTGAACCAGTGCTGCCGGAAATTTTCTTTTGAAGTATGCTAAATAAACTGTGCTAAAATCACCATAAAAGAAATATATGCTAAAAATCACCAAAAAAAAAGGAATATTTTTATACTAAAAATCTGAAAATTTTTTCTTAAAAAATATATAAACATTCTTTTTTGAAAAAAATATGCTTAAAATCTGCATATTTGGATATTTTATTGATCAAAATTTGCAGTTTTGAAAACTCAATATGCTAAATGTATCAGAACGTTTATTAACATGGATGGCAGCACTATATTGAATACAGAATTGTTACGTCCGGGAATAAACTAGTTCATTTGAACTATTCACACTGTTCATTAGTTGCGTTAATGCGGTAGCTTGTGCCATTGCCATAAAAATCGGACATTAGTAATGTTTAAGCGTTAACACTAAACGTTGGCTTAAGCCAAATTTATATGGGAATGACATGAACCAACTTTCATAGCTTTCCGCATAAACAGCTATTCTGACTACAAAACGTTCTTTTAGTTCCATTGTTAGAGTTATTGAACTAGAAGTGCGACTAATAAAATTGAACTATAAAAACCCATTAAATGAATGAAATAGCAGCTTGCGGCAAAACAAGTTTTTTACTATATACATATATCAATGAAGAAAAAAAAAAAACAAAACACAAATGTATTTAAACCAAAAAATATTGGAAGAAGGCAAATCTAAAAATTGAGAAAAACACTTTTTTGAAAATATTTTTTTATAATAAAAAAAAAAAAATCACTGGGTCAAAAATATGTGAAAAAGCAGTTTAAAGTTCAAAAATATTAGGCAAAAGCTTATTTAAAGCTCAAATTAAAAAAGCAAAAATGAGTAAAAAAAAAAACAAATATGTAAAAGCAAATTTGTCTTCTCTGGTCACCAAGTTGTTAAACGGAAGTCATTGCCATGGTAACAACTATTAAAATATATCAATTTTTAAAATTTATTTTTGTATTTATTGAATTTCTGGTTAATGTGCCTAACATTTTATTCATATTGATATATTTTGTTAAAAAAAATGGATAACTGTTTTGAGAAAAATGATGAGGCTAATATAAAGGACGAGCATTCTGAATATAGTCTGTTAACTGGATTTGTACCCTATAGTAAAAATAAAAAATCAAAATTGGACACAAGAAGTCAAGTTGTCTTCAATGATCTGCGTGAAAACTTGCAGGAACCGTATGTATGATCTTAAATAATAAAATTTTTATAACGTTCGACCTGTTATCGTCTGTTAAAGTTTAATATTTTTAATAAGACCCTAAGAAGAGTGCTTGTTAAATCAGCAGAGAGTAACACTTTCTCTGTTCGTGTCAGGCGCTGGCAGGGTTTGCACTGGGATCGGCGTACTTTCATGACTTCAGTGACCTTTCAGGTGCTGACATCAGACATATCTTAAGATTTGTACGTAGCTCTAAGTTGTTCAGCGGTAAATTCTGATTGGCAGTGTCCATTTATCCTTAAGGGGGCTGGTTCACATGACGCGGGCTGCCACTCCAACCCAATGTAACCTTAATCAGCATATGTTCGCACTCATAGAAAGTCTTCATAAATTTCGTCCAATTTATTTATGAAACGTTTCATAAATAACAATAATGATATGTTATACTGATAATTATGAATATATTACAGTCTCAATGGACATCAGTGATTTATGAGAATAATGAAATCAACCCTTATGCAACCTATCGATCATATATGTGAGACAAATATGATGATATATTTTATAAAATCTTTTATAAACACTATGAAATGTTTTAATGAAGATTTCATTGATGTGCTCAACTTTTTCCTTAGATTGAGTTAATAATTATATTTTTTTTAGTACTCATGAGAAAGGCAAAAGCAACATAGAACTACAACTTGAAAAAAATGATAAACGCTTAGAAGAATTATTATGCTTTGGAAATGAATTGGTCAACAATATCAAGGGCGCTAATGAGCAACAAGAACTTTTGCAAAGTCAAAATAAAAATCGGCGAGAAGAAGGTAATTGTACAACACTATTTGAAAATAATTTTTTTGATTTTTTTTTCCAATTTTAAGAACTCCATGAGAACTTACGTAAAGAAGCATGTGAATCCTTAAAGCGATTTTATGAAATTTCACAAAAATGGACAGATATGAACAATCTAAAAGAGCCAATGGCAATATACGAGGATATGCAAAAACAAAGAGAGAATATTTCCAACTTAATGGCCAGCAAAGATGAACTTATAGAGAAATGCCAGTGTGAACTTAATCGTATTAATGCAAAATATTATGCCGACCAAGATAAACAGTCTCAAGATGTTTGTTTTCTTGTCGAAAGAATCGACAAGCAAATTGAGTTGTTGAAAAAATCCTACAAAGAAAACATCTACGAACTGCAGGATACAATTGAAAGCGAAAAAAAGCAGATACAAAAAGCTTCTCAAGAAAAGTGGGACAACATTTATGATCATCTTTCGGTAAATGAAGCTAAAAAAATGGACGTTGTCAAAGAAAAACAACGATTCTATGACCATGAAGTAGAAAAAATCCGTAACATACAAGAGGAAATTACACGTTCAACTCGTATTAGGCTGGAAAAAGATGCTGAAATGTTAGAATTAGAAATTCAAAAAACACGCGCTAGTATTTTAATGAATTCCGAAAAAATTGATTATAATTATCAAGTTTTACAAAAGAGAAACGAGGAAAATATTATCATCAATAATCAACAAAAAAGACGTGTAGCTAATTTTAATGAATCCATTATGTTGTTAAAGGGAAAACTAAAAGCCTTAAAACAAAATAATCAACAGACGATGGAGAGAATAACACAGGACATACAGAAATTACATGACAGTATTAATGATTTGCAAAAGAAATCGGAATATTTTAGACAAAATAATAGGAAAAAGGTATGCAGATTATTTTCTTTTTTTTACAAAGTGTTTATATTGTATTTTTCTATCATATTAGTTCAACAAAGTTTGGAGCATTAATTTTAAGGAAATTAAAGCTTTACTAACCAGTGTATTTGAAATTGATCGGATTTTGTATGAACAACAATTGGCAAGAAAATGGGAAAAACCTGATATTGATTTGGATAAATTGGATTTGACAAAGGAAAAAGACTCATGTAATGTATTTTCCAAAACTAAAACTTTGAAATCGATATAAAAATTATTAAGTTGCAAATGCGGACATCCAGATCTTAATTAACTTTGGGCATGTTGTAGCGAAGAACAAGTTTTTTTAGCGGGTTTAAAATTGGAGTCAAATGGTGTGACATGTCTGAAATTTAGATTTTTGTACACTGCATTAAAACAACAAGCTACTTAATTAAAGCTGTGTTTATGTTTTGTTTTTGTACGTTTTTGACTACAAAAACCATTCTTTGAAATATAACGAAAGAAATCGAAACAAAATCTGGATTCATTTTCAACACCAGTTTTCAATGCCTAAATAGGAGATTTGGTAGCTGGAAACAAATACGTGTCCCTTCTTCTCTATAGTATATCCAAAGTTTATTAAGATCTGCAGGTCCGCTACAGGAGACCTTCCTTTAAAGCTTTTGAAAGTATGTTATAATTAAATAGTGCTAAGAAAACATGTTAACAATGTTTAAACCTTTTAAAAAATTGTCTAACTTTTACTCGACTTTTTTAGGGTTTTTATTTATAATTTTGAAAAATTAAGGCCTGTTTATCTATTACGAAAACAAATTTTCGATACTTTGATTTCGTTTACACAATTTTCGTAATACATAATTTAGGTCTAAGAAAAATTAAGAAAGTAATTGAAAAATCTCGAAAAGTCAAAAATAAGTTAGCAAAAAAAAACAGCTTTACATCCGTAATACAATTTTGATTTTTTTAGCGCACAAATCTAAGAAACAATACGAACAATTTAGAATTCGACCCACTTCAAATAGACAGAATGTAAGCCAACGGCCAACTAAAAACCAACAAAAGCAATTGCAAGATATACTATATAAGATATCTGATCGGTCTGGATTTTTAGTCGAAGAGAGACTTTTGGAAATTTTAAATCCCTTCACTGATGAAGAAAAATGTTTAGTTCGAATAGAAAATATATTTTCGGTAAGAAACTAAATATATTTTTTGAATTTTTATGACTAGTGTTAACGCCTAACGTTACATATGTGATATTTGTATATAAATTTTGTTTGTTTATAATATTATAGGAGTTCACAAAGTGTACTAAGAATAGGATTATTGTATCGTTTTATTAAAATATAAAGTTGTTGTTAAACCTAGGCACAGTATTAACTATTGTTGTATTTTTTTTTAAATTAAATTTTAACAACTTTGTTTTCAATAGCGCAATACAACACTTAACATACGCCTTGTGAACAACCTTATTATATTAATTATATTACATAATATAAAATGAACGAAGTTCTGCCATTTTTTATAAAATACTAATTAAAATTTCCTAAATATATGAAAAGTTAATTGCACTATTTGATATTTAGGCCCTTCATATAACTGACATACAGGAAGTGCGAAGTTTGCTCAAATATTTCGAGCCATACTCTTGGTGTCCCAATTGTTCAATGGGTCCAACTGAAAAATCTCTAAAATGTATATACTCGTTTAAAAGAGATTTTGAAACTGAGACAATAGTGGATGATGAAAATAATTCAAATAGGACCACCAGGGTAAGAGTGAAATAGATTTATTGAGATATTGAATTAAAGCAAAATAATCTTATTTTCTAGTCGGATCATTCTACCGAATGTTCCGATCATACTTTGGTTATGGAACCTGCATTGGTTTTAACATCCTTAAATGAGTTCATTAATCAACAAACAAATAAAAAGCGGAATGTGATTGAAACCAGGTAGGTAATGCACCAAAAGTCTTCCAATAATGGAACACATACCTTCCCTGTAAATCGTTTTTAGATCCCCATTTGAAAAAGATTCATTGTGACAACCGATTTTTTCTGCCAACTGGCTCAACCGAAAAATTTGGTTGTTGCATTTCTTGGTTAATTTATATATTACGTCCCAACTGAAATTCTGCTATATTAACCGAATTTATGTTGTTGGTTTGAACAATGTTTTGTGAGAAAAGAAATCGTTATTTTTTGACAGTTTCACTATCAGGTTTAAAATTAAGGATGAGTTTCACGTTATTAGATTCCTCCGAAATAAAATTTCCTTAGCATTGTACTGATAGTAAAATACAACCGAAAATTTTTGAGTAATTTGTTGGTTGGCATCTTAGATAATTTGCAGATGCTTCTATTTTCTTAAGTGTGATAAGTGATAGTCATTGATGAAATTTGGAAAATAAGATAAAATAAGTACTAAACAGAAAGCAAGTAATATTTCATATGCATATATAATAAATACAAAACCTTAGTTTCAAATCGATTGTTTTTTTCAGGCGCAATTTGTTGTTGGTTTTATTTTGAAAATTAATTGTGCGTATGATATCGTTAAATTTATTTATATAATTTTTTTATGTAGAAATATATGATAAATTTCAATAAAAATTATTATTTTCAATTAAAAGGAGTGTCGTTATTTTCCACAGTGAAATAGTTTAAAAAATACCATTTTTTACAATTTACAAGTTTGTTAAACAGCTAATTGCCATACCAAATGCAGAAATAAATTATAATTGGTGGATATGGAAATAAAGGATTTTCTTGATGTAGAAATGTTTAATAGAAACATTTTAGAAGGCTTTCTTATTTTTCCATAATTTAATTTATTGCTTTACATTTTAGCAATAACGGCATTTTTGTTATTTCGGTAAATGTTTTTTAAGTTCAACGTTTTTATCAGTTACTTCGGTATCGGTATTTTAGGGTGGCCATAGAGGAATTGCCTGCCAACCCTGGTTTTAACAATTTTTTGACAAACGCGATAACGAATCTGGCGGTTTTTGCCGCAAATGTTGACGATTATGTGCCCAAAGTCTGGCAACCACGAATTTGCTTCTCTTTAGTTTTATAGTTTTCTTTGCAAAATTGCGAAATTGATGTTTGTAAATTTTCTAAAAAATACAGTTTTTGTGTTCATAAATTTATTAAAAATAGTGAACATTAAATCTTATAAAACCACAAGTGTTGTATATAAAAATATCCATAAATAAAAGTGTTTTAAAGAATATACAAGGAAAACAAAAATACGATTCCGGCGCAAGTGCCGGTGAATTAATATTACAATTTTCATAGATTCGTCTATTTGCCAATTGGTATTTGTTAAATAGCCTTAAAATATAATTTACAATTATATTTAAAAGCAAATTTATTTAAAAAAAATTATAATTCTTACAAAGAAAATTTCTTCATATTGGCGTAGACTTGCCTCTAACCACTTTTTGACAAACGCAATGACGCGTAACACGAATTTTACTTCTGTGTAGCTTTATAGTTTTCTTTGAAATCTCCCTACAAGAAATTGATAACTGAAACTTACACATAAACAAAATAAAATATCTGTCATTTCACTCTTGCATATATGCAAGAGTGAAACAACTAATATAAATTGCATATTTTGTTGTTAAAAAAAATAAAGTTTCGGTCAAGTTTTTCATATTTTCTTTAAGAACTTGATAGAAACCCTACAAGAAATTGATGACTGAAACTAACACATAAACAAAATAAAATATCTGTCATTTCACTCTTGCATATATGCAAGAGTGAAACAACTAATATAAATTGCATTTTTTGTTGTTAAAAAAAATAAAGTTTCGGTCAAGTTTTTCATATTTTCTTTAAGAACTTGATAGAAACTTTGTTCTACGCATTGACGGGTATTTCCGTCAACACTACCAGTCAAATGACCGGTAATATAACCGGTCGTATTCTTGTAGGGAACTTTGTTCTACGCATTGACGGGTATTTCCGTCAACACTACCAGTCAAATGACCGGCCATATAACCGGTCGTATTCTTGTAGGGCTTTTGTAATAGGTGTCAGTATTTTTTTCAAAATAAAATAGTGAACATAATATTTTACAAAACGGCAAGTGCTTTATATAAAAACATCAATAAAAAATATATAAGGAAAACAAAAATTCTAGATCGGCGCAAGTGTCGGTGAATTAGCATTTACATAATGGTATTTGTTAAATATCCTTTAAATATAATATGTATGTATATAAATTTGTATAAAAGTAAATTTACGTAAAAAATTATAATTTTTGCAAAGAAAATTTTTCATATTAAAGCTTGTGTGTTGTTCTTGATTGTTCTATAAGAATAAGCCATAAAGTATGCAATATAAAATTATAAACTTTAAGTAGTGGAATGTGTTAAGTAAAAATCCAAATCGAAAAATAAATTATTATACAAATCTTAACTCTAATCTAATTAAGACTTAAGTGGAGTTTAGTGGCATAACTCCAGCCGCTGTAAAATGTTTGCTATGAGTACAACTTTTTATTCTGATACCGACAATATATTCTTTTGTTGGCTACGCACCCGTATAACAGCGAAACTTTAAAGTAAAAATTGAATTTTGAACAAGTCCAGCAATACTTACCCGATATTTTCAATAAGGCCTAATATGAAACCATAGATTAACCCATTGAGGAAAAAATTGAAGATTTCTTTCATGACTTTTGTTAAATACCAAATTATTCAAAATGTTTCTTATATAATAGTATGTTGCGTTTACAGAAATAGATAGTCAAGCTATCATTTGATACACCTTGACTGTTTATCGCATAAAATGCTAAAGATATTCTAGTTCAAACTTGAACTTTTAGCTCTGCTTTCTAGATTTTTTTTAAACTAATTTAATGATATTGTAGAATAGCAGTTTAAAAATAGATCTGCAGAAAAACTTTATTCCTAAGCACGGGCATTTTACTGTTCAGTAATCCCTTCAGAGCCATCTGATAGGTTTTGCCACCTAGCTGCAGAGCAAGCTGCGTGGATTTCTAACTAAAATTTAGCATTGTATATACCACATGCCGATTTTTGGTTTTCAATAAAAACAAATACCTTTAATTGGTCTACAATGAGTTAATCCATGAAGTTATATTAGGCCTAAATAAAATTATATTTCAAAGCCTTTTCCTAAAGTGCACGTTTTGTCCCCATCGGTTAAGTATTTCTAAAGTTATTCGAGATTTAAATTTTTCGTCGCCAACAAAAATTGTTATGTTCAAATTAGCTCAAAAAGTATTAAAACGCAAAAATTTTAAAATAACGGTGCTATAAACATTTTTTTTTTGAAAATTTTGAAACTTGTCTACAAACTCGTTAAGCTGCTGTTTTTAGAAAGTATAGTTCGTTTTGACAATAAAACCAAGAAATAAATCAGATGCATTAAGGTAAGTTTAAATCACTTTCTTTTATACTACATAAGTTACTATAAACTAAAATACCCACCGTTTTGGTAACAATTGTGATATACTAAACACATTTTAACCGATTCTGTGGAAGCTTATATGCTGTGGTCCGAAATTTTTTAAAATTAAACATTTTTAACAACGAATTTCTGGATTCGTTAAAATAGGGTGTGTCTACAAAACACGGTTGCCAGACAATCTATAAATTAACCTTAAAATACCGTTGCCAAAATAATGTTATCCTTAAAATACAATTACCGAAATAACTGAAATACCGTTATCCTTAAAATAATGTTAACGAAATTTAAAATACCGTTACGGAAATAATTAAAAATCGTGATACCCTTACCGATAACCGCATGATTTCGGTTGCCAATAATGCTTTAGACATGTCGGTAAAATATGTCAACTATTTTTCACAAACTTAAAAGACATTTCAAAAAACCTAGTTTTTTGTACAAAATTAATTATTTGGTTCCGAATTATGAAAATATGAAAAAAAAATAGCGAAATCAGGAACAAAATTTCCCAAGGCCATTTTTTGCCCTTAACCATACAAAAGTTAATTTAGGTAAATTTTAGCTCCCCATTACTTTTAGATTTTATTTTTAAGTTTCGATGTACATATTTTGTGTATGATCTACTTGCAAATTATAATTTTTTGTAATAAAAGTTTCATGTTTTCACGGTTTAATGTCTTCTAATGATGACAAGAATACGGATTTCAATCCCGATTTTCGAGAATTTGTGACGTAATAGAAAGATTTTGAAAATGAATTTAAAATCAGTGAGTCGTAATTAAAAAAATCTCTTTACAGAGCTAAAAAAATTAACTGAAATTCGAGTAGATAAGATAGTTTATACAAAATATTTATACAAAATATTTGGTAGATAGTAAAATAACTAGTACGGGGAAATAGTGGATTCAGTCCAAAAATAATATAGATTACAGCTGTACATCAGAATCGTTTTACATCAAGAACCTAAGATAGTAGTTTTTTTTTATAGCATTTTCAAAAAAAAAAGTTATTTGGCGGACCCTATATTTTAAACTAATTTTATTTGAGCCTTTTTTGTTTCAAATAGCTAAAATTATCATTTTATAAATAAGTTAACTTCTAAATTCTGTTTTGCTATTATGAAATTAAATAAGTTGAATGTAATGAGTTTTTTTTTCTTTGATCCGCAATAACATATTTAAAGAAACTGGATATCATTGCGACTAAATAAATGTATCTTAGCATCCTTGTTGCGCTCTATTTTGCAATCGGGAGCATTAAATGTTTCCAATAAAATATATTTTCAAATTTTATAAAACTATATATCGTTTAAAAAATACGAATGCCTAAAATATGCATTTTTAAAAATATGTAAAAACAAAATTTATTATTGTTGATATACGAGTATTCTCAGTTTGCATTAATGCATAATAATGTAATAACTGGAGAACCGTTTGCAGTTTTAATTTCAAAATTACATGAATTACATAATTTTTTAGTCGATGGAAGTTTTTCTTTTAAATATAATTCATGGTTGGCATTTAATACTTTTTTATAATAACGGTAGTTGGCTACCACAGCTACTTATAGACCGATATAAAAATTTTAAAATTGCGATGCCATTAAAGGCAAATGTCATTTTGTATAACCGAGTTTATTGCGCTACCCACCGAAACGCCGATTTATAACGGTATTTTGCAAATATAACAAACTTTAACAGGTAATATTATAAAGTAAACCCCGTGGTATTTGCAGACACATGCCACTATTGCAATCGCAGTTTTAAAATTTTCGTATCGGTATTGATCGGAGCGTGATAGACAACTACTTTTATGATGAAAAGGTATTGCTTGCCAACCATGATATAATTGTATAAACATTTTTATAAAACCCAAAAAACATTTACTAAAACAATTTTTTTAGTTGTTTTAGAATTTTTGTAGTAAAAATTTTACTGTTATTTTTACTGCAGTTGCTACTTGCTTTTTTTAACAATATAAAATAACTACATTTTGAGTTATTTTACAGGTAAATACATAACATACATTTGAAACAATATATATTTTAACAACAACTTGTTTTTCGCTACATTCTGCCCTGCCGACAAGCCTTTTTGAGTGTAGTATTTAATAATATCATGAATTATTTCTGTCTGTTTATTTCAATTTTAGAACATACCAACAAGAAAATGATGTCGATTTAATACAATATGATAAAGATCATATATGCGAGTATTGGCAACAATTTTCTTCTTACATGTCCAAAGATAAACAAAATATATGGAAATCGATAGAACATGGCCTTAACCATTATTTGGATGTATTGAAGAAAAGGTCACAAATAGACAACGAATGTGTGTTTTTGAAAAAACAAAATACTGAATTGAAACATTTGTTACAAAAATTATAGTTTATTAAAATTGTGTGAGTTTAAAATAAAAAAAAACAAAAAAAATAAAAATAAAATAAATAAATTTTGAACAACTATTAAAAATCGTACCCTCAAATATTACAAATTCTATTTTTTACAACAATTTTTATTATAAAAAATCATTTCCGCAGATAAATAATACGCGCATAAATATGTAGGCAATTTCGAAAATTTCTCTAATTTTGATAATTATGTAAATTGACCACAGCATATTTTGTAGATGAAATGTAAATCCAGTTTTTCCTAAATTTTATACAAATTTTGTGCTGGTAAATAGCTACGTGCAATATAAATATGAGCGAGTGTTTATTATTAAGAGGTGTTTTTAAGCTTGTTTGTCAACTTAGTTTTTGACAAAGTGCTGGTAATTGATCACATTTTGATTCAATGATAACGCCAACAACATTAATTTATTTTGACAGTTCGGCTGTAATTTACAACAAAGTGTCTCTTAATGAAAAGTTTTTTATTTGGTTTTGACTTGAAATGTCTATAAATGTTATTTATTGATATTACTTATAAATACACTCTGTGAAAAAATCATAAGACCAAAAAAAAAAAAAAAAAAACGAAGAAATAAATGTAGCTATTAATTTTAATCTATTTTTTATTCAGATTTACTCATAAATATATAAATATTGCATCAGATGAATTTTTGGGGGAAAAAAAGTTTTTGTCGCTTATTTAAAACAAAACGGTTTGACAACTTAAACCAGTAGCATTTGGAAATTTTTGTTAGGCAAAATATTTTGAGGTTTTATTGTTAAAAATAAAAAAAATATAAATTTGAAATAAAGATTTTGTATTTAGCAAATGTACATATTAACTTTAGTCTTACCCTTTTGAATTAACAATTTCGGAATTAATAATATTTTTACAGTAACTGACTGTAGTTTATTTAATTTATTCGGTTTAAAGTGACTTTATTTATTTATTTATTTTAAAATACATTTTGAACTAATTTAAACTACAAACTATTTTGAGTGTATGTGTATGCTCTTGCAAAATGATATAGAGGGTGTAACAGAATTTGAAAAAAGGAGAAATTCTTAAATTTCTGACCGTTTTAAAATATTAAATTTGCTTTAAATAAATATGTTTATATTTGAAGTATTCAGTTAAAATTTTCTATATATTACAATTCCATTTAAATATAAAATTGATTGTTATAAATTTGACTTATATACTTTACCTTATTCACATGACTGAGATATAAAAAATAATACTCCTTTATAATGTTTTTTTTTTACCATTCCACATAATTATTACTTAAAGTTCTAGTTTAAATTGATCTTCAGTAATGGCAAAAAAAAAAGATTTATCGAGTCTGGCAGACTTAATAATCTTAAACAGTAGTTCACAAACTGTGAAAAAATGTGATTTAGATCGATGGGTCCATTCTCAATCACATTAGTTTTTTTAAAATTTTTTTTTATACGAATTGTTAGACAAATGTGTTCCAGATTTGAGATTTTAGGCCCTGTGTCTATATTTTTATAATATTGTTAGTGTTGTGTACACACGTCAGATTGTAAAGAAGAAAGTAAAGAAGAATAGTCATGGGGAAAAAATCATTGTATGAATGTGCAAGGTTTTTTGAAATTAACCTTAAAAGAGAATTAAAAATAAGACGTGATTTTTAAATCTTCGTGTGAATTGGGTGCTTATATTTAAAATACTGATAAAAATAAGTAATTATTGGTACCGCATTATTTTTTATTTCGATTAATGGAAAAGTAACTAGTTATTGGTAACTCATTTATCATATGTTTTAAAGTAATACAGAAAGTAAGCTGGTATCATTACTGGTAGTTTATACACATGGTTGTTATTGGCTTTAATTTACACACAACAATCTAATAAATTCACTAAAATTTATTTCACTAAACTTTCCATAATTTAAATAAAGTGAAAAGTTTTGTAAAACGAAAATATTTAGAACCACTGTTCCAAACACCATTAAATAAAGTGTTTAGGTATAAATGGTATCAGTGTTCGATTGTTAATCAGGATTAGGCTAAAATAATGTTGACAGTGTACAAAATAGCATTGGCATTCATCCGAACACAGGCATTAAGGTTTCGTATTTTTTTACTCTTATTTTAAGTCATCGTTGTTGTTGTACAAACCACCTGGAAAGCAGAACATAATAAACCGCAACGCTTTTTAAACAAATCCATTTCAGCACAACTGTTAAAATGGTTTGGAATTTATCTCCCGCTGATTTTCAGGGTATTGAAAGTTTATATATTTTGCACTTTTAAATGAAGTTATCATCGACTTAACAATAGCATTTTAATCTACTATGTATATTTTCTTTAAAGGTAACGTTGCCATTTTTTAAATTCCACATTCAAGGGATATACACACTTGTAGGTTATAGATTTGTTGATTTTAGATAAACATACATTTATTTGAATAAAAAATAATTACTTTAATCAACATTTTTATGTTGATTTCAGTCGAAATCTGCAATAGCAAATAGACATAAATAAATCTCAGAATTAGGATTATAATTCAGTATTATGTTCAACAACTTACCTTTAAATTTCCTTTCTAAATTGGGTATTTACATACATAAAATCGTTTTTATCTGGTTGAACCTTATATAGGACTATAAATCATGCATCCAAATTTAAAGAAAATCCGTCTATATTTGGATGTAGTTACCGGGGAGGTGAGAGGTGAGAATGTTAAAAAATGCCGACGGTCGACAGTCGCTGTGTCTTGTTGTCGTTGGTCGGCAGTCGACTATGACAACATAATTTCGTTTACACCAACAAAAACGGTTGCTGCAGTCGAACCATTTGATTGGCAAAAAACTAATAACTTTTCATAATATTTTCAATTTTGTTTTGTTTATTTATAATTGAATCATCCCTATTTTGTTTATAATTGAATCATCTGAAGTTATGAATGTGCAGTTATATTCATTTATATTGACTAGACGATTTATTAATTTGGTTAACGCCATAGCTTTTATGTCTAGTTAGATGAGTGAACAAAATTGTAGAAGAGGATGGATGAATTTATTTTAAACAAGTGAATTTAATTGACGAATATTTTGTATTCACCAGTCATTTCTAATATTCTGCACAGTGGTGAAATTACACGTTTTTGAGCAAATTTGTTTTAAGTGAATTAAAAAAAAAATATCAAACATTATCTGACTAAATTCCGGATCGATTGCTTATCTCCAAGTTTAAAGATATCGGATATAAACGAAATATATTTCAACTGTGATTGTATTCTCTATTGATAGTCCTTTTCAAATTCGCGTTCACTTTTTTAGTTTACGACATTTTTTAAAGTTACCGAAATGCACTATCCTTTTATTTGGCTACAATGCTTCATCATATCTATGAAATAATTCATAGAATTTCATTCAATGTAAGGTTTTCATAGTATTTTTAAAACATTTCATAAAACTCCAAAAATATTTAAAGATTTTAGACTTATCAAAAAGGATGACGTCCATAGAGAAAGAGAGAGAGAGAGCTTTATCGTCATTATAAGGGCTCGGAAGTTCATCAAAATACATGTTTGTTAATTTTAGCTGGAGCACAACATTAACCAAATATCAAAAAATTTGCATAAAAAAGCATCGATTTGTTAAAGTAAATTTTTAAGAATTTTGCTATAAATGCGTATATTTGTATATTTTGCCATAAATTTATATGCATATTTCAATGCATATTTTATTATATATAAATGCATATTTTGCTACAAAATCCATGTTTTTAAGAATATTTTTGTATATTTTACTAAAATGTTGTCATCATATAACAATCGAACTTTTTAAATTTAGCAATATATTCTTTTTATTCTTTATTTTATCACGAAGACAAAAATAACAGAAAACTACAATTACAGTCAAAGCCCGGTATAACGAAAACGCAACCTAATTGTTTGCATTAACTACTTTATATAACGAATATTTCTGAAAAATTAGTATATCGAGTATAACGAAAAATATATTTATAAAAAATTTAGAAGAAAAATTAAAAAAAAAATCTTAATTTGAAAATAATTTTAGAATTTTTTCTTTCTTAACCTTCTAGTGTAAGCGTGAAGTATTATTGTAGTCCCTTTTTAAATTTTTAGTTAATTCAAAAATTTTAAAAATGCTAAGGATGAAGTAAAATTCATACAAAAATGTGGAGCGATATAACGAATATTTCGGTAAAATGAATTCGTTACACCGAGCTTTGACTTTACTAATTTTCTGACGATCTTTAATGATAATTATAAATTGTTAAACTACTTTTTAAAGCAAACAAATATTAAAATTGAATTAATAACATTGGAAATGTTGAACAAATCAATATTAGGTGCATATTTTTTAAATTTTGTATGCATATTTTTTGACTTTAAACATATTTTATGTACATAAAATACGATTATAAATAAATAAACTTTCTTGTCTGAGTCGTTATTGTTATTCGTGTTATTTATGAAATTTTTTCTAAATACAATTTATGAAATTTTTACATTTTACAAAAATTGAAGAAGCTTTGCTCTGAGTGTATTCTTACTAAAAATATTTAAAAATCATTAACAATTTCAAGGAAATATTATTTTCTAGTTTTTAAGTTTAGGAATCCACTAAAAAGGACTTAGTTTTAAATAATTTGTCAGGTTTGTCCTAAAAAGCAAATCCACCTAAAACATTTAACATTTAATAATTGAAGCGGAGCCGCGATTAACGTTTTAAGCGACAATTTTTACAAAACTCGTTTTTTTCCCAGATTACCTTTAGAATAACTCTTGACTTAAAAATGAAATTAGGCAAAATTTCGCAGGATTTCGTTATCAAAATGCAATCTAAAGAAGTCAGTCAGTGGGATACACCTTCAAGTTCTAAAACGTTTTTTTTTCGATTTCTCAACAATTTCAATTTTGTCGCTTACAACGTTATTCGCAGCTCTGCTTCAATTATACTCGTATTTCGGAAATACAAGATACCGAAATGTGACTAGACCAAAATAATCGAAAAATACAACTTAACTGCAAAGAATTGTTTAAAATTTTACAATTTTAAAATCCAAAAAATTTATTAATATCGAGTACCCGAGTACCCGAGTAACCGAATTTACCAGCACTAGTGTAGGGATAACCTGTTGTATAGCACATTGTTTGCAAGTCAATCTCTTTATATATGTAGCCACTGGATTTTTTTCTTCTTATTTTCTTCTTTAGTATTACTTTAAACAAATCATTTTATTTTTACGGTAAATTGCATGAATTAAGGTTGTAAATTATTACCTTAAGTGCCTTTAAAAAGCCTTAAATACTTGATAGGTCGTTCGTATGTTGTAGAGATATTGTGACACACATGAATTTTCAATATTTTGTATTTTAATGTCATATTTTTGTAATATATGCCTCAGGCGACAATCATTTCTGACAGCATTAAGTATGTTTCTAAAGGCTCTAAGGGATATGCACGGCTAACAGAGTGACATACGTGCGCGTTCGTATTCATGCACGTTAGTAGAAAGATACAGAAGATACATTCAAGTTTATTAACTTTTTTGAACGTTTACTGCATGCAAACCTGTAACCAATTATAGATTAATGTTATTGTCTTCATTTAAACGGTAGCATTTTTGCCAGCATGTAGTATAAGAAGAATTTAGACATGAAATGACATTTGATTCCGCTTAAATGTAATTATAGATTTTATAAATATTATTAAAAAAAAAAATCATACATATATTCCCGTGTAAAAAAGATTAGATCTGAAAAGATTTCATTCGATTAGATTATACCAGACTTAATTAGATCTTAAAATTGGGGACGAAATTGAGATATAACTAGATCTGCTCAAATCTAGACAGATCTGGACATTATAATATGTCCATTAGATTTAATAAAAATTAAAAAAAACACCTATTTTTATTTTGGTGTCTTTGAAAATGGTTCAAATAGCTACTACACGCAGAGAAAAAACATGGTTACAATATGATCACTGCTACTATATTGTCCTTGCTGCAATCGGGTATGGTTGTCACAACCAAGTTATTGGTTTTCTAACCCTCAACATGGTCGCTACCATCATTATTTAGTAAATATTTTACTATATTATGATTGGCACCTTCTATTTTATATCATGTTTGGCTGCAACCATATTGTGGTGACAAAAATTCTGACTATGAAAAAAATATGATAATTATCTAACGATAAAATGCCGGTAACAATCAATAAATAATTATACAATCAAAGAAAGGAAAGTTCTTAAAGTCTGATTTTTTCCTTAACAATTTTTCTTTAAAAAGTCTCTAATATCAATTTTTTTTAGAAAAAACATTTCTAAGGAAATATTCTTAAATTTAAAAAGCTTTTTCATAGTTTCTAAGAACTTTTCCTTTAAGAAATTTTCTTAGATTATGGATCATATAATGATAATCCAGGAATCACAATATAGTTATGAAGGACCATAATATTATAACATTTTGAGCATACTATGATTACGTGCGATAATATTATGATTCATTATAATTCATTATAACAAGTTTATTTAGGATTATAATATGGTTATTTTTGAGTCATAATATAACTGTAGGGACCATATTATGGTAAAAATATGGTTATTTTATTATCATAGTATAATAACCATAATATAGTACGATTATTGTTGGCACAATTATAAACCTAAAAATATATGATGCTCTTCGAATATGATTGACCCAACCATGTTTTTTCTTTGCGTGCACTAGATCTTTTATTAGATATGAACAGATCTCATATGATCAGATTTGATCATATCTGGCCACAAAAATTAACAAATTTTCCAAATCCCTTTAGATCCTGTCCTCTGTTCATGATGTGTAACGCATATGCCATATCTTATATATGATCAAATCTGCCACCAGATCTAATTCGATATAATCTTATATCTATAGGGAATATGACCATAATTCTGGAATAATGTCCATTTTGCTTTGTACGACATTCATCTTTCCCTGAGCTGAGCCTTTTCCATATTCTATTAGCCATAAATACTAATTTCAATCGCTCTATATACAGAGATAATTTTATTGTATGAAAAATATTGAAATTTTTCAATAAACATGAAACTTTTCAACAGAAAAAAAAAACGAAAAATTTCTTTAAATTATTGAAATACTTCATTCTATTTATGATGCCAGATTTTAACGAGTGTTTCCAATATTTAAATCCGAAAAAATATTGTCATAGTCCTTACTTCATTTATGGCGACAAAGATTGAAAAATGTTCTGGCTTTATTCCCAAACCTCAAATGGAGAAAATTACTGTGTGATTATGGCTGAATAATTTTCACTTCTAATCTTTACTTTATTTAGGGGATTATGAAAAAAAAGATAAATTAATAAAAGATAAATTAATATTTTGCAATTAAAATTGAAAAAATAAATGTATAAATCTGTGAAAATTTAACAAAAACACTTAAGTCGACTTAAGAAAATTTTCTAAAATTTTTATAGTTAATAAAACTTTTATATGCATGCGCAAGTGTCTGTCTGATTCTCAAATTTCAGCATCTTATTAACCAACCCTCAACTCAACTCATTTTAAAATTTTATTAATTTCTATTTGACAAAAAAACTTACTTGTAACATAATATTTTAGTAATTTTTTTTAAATTTGTATTTTTTTATGTTATGTAAGTGTTTTTGTCGAATTCCCACATACATATGCACCAGAGAACTGCAAAATCAACATTTTTCTTGATTTAATCATACACAAAAATTTTTGTTCACATTTAATAATTCAACAAAATTCACTGTAGAATAAAATCAGCATCATGTTACTGAACGCGTAATTCGGATCAGTTTGAATCATATGTCGATTATGTTTACTGCAAATTTAATCACTCAACAAAAAGTCAGCGTTGAATAAATCAGAAAAAACAACAAACAACGCGTATGAGTGTATTCATAATTAAAACAAAATAGAAACACATTTCGTAAATGATATTGTTTACATTAGGGTGGGACTTAATCCGCTTTTTAAGAATTTTATTAGTAATAAAAATATTCTTCTTTGTGAAATATAAATATTTTTTTTGGAAAAAAAAATTTAGGTCGATATCTCAGGCTTGCCTAATCCGGAAAAATTTAAATATTGTCTAAATTTTTTTTCATCTATTTTGATTGGAAAATTAGGCAATATTTAACTTTAACCGGATTGGGCGAGCCTGAGATGTCGACCTAAATTAAAAAGAAAAATTTCACAAAGAACAATATTTTTGGTATTCCTAATAAAAATTCTAAAAAAACGTATTTTAGACCCACCCTAATATACATATACCATTTATGAAATGTGTTTCTACAAAACCACCCCCTTTTTATAGATAAGAAACTATTTTGTTTTAATTATGATTACACTCATACACGTTGTTTGTTGTTTTTTCTGATTTATTCTACATCAAAATAATTATTGTTGGCTCGAATGAACAGAATAAAATCAATGGTTTAACAACGACCGATGATTATAAATCAGTGACAAAACAATGTGCACATCGTTTGATTGATTTAAAGTCATCAACAAATATGTGTGTTGGAGTATATTCAGCATTTGAACGCAAACACATATTTATTCTTGTGTTGATTGCGTATGAACGTTTTGCAATCAGCAAATGCAGTTCTCTGATGCACATACAAATTTGCATAATTATTGAAAAACTTTTCACATAAATCTCTTTGCTACAATAATGCGACGTTTAACACAGGACAAGTAGGATTTCTAACTACGACATACTCTTGATGTTATAGCGGCCATAGGACGCATTTTTATTTATTTATTTTTTTGAAATGTACACAAAAAGATGACAAAACGTTGGGGTCGTTCATTTTAAAAACACAAGGCTTTTAGTTCATAATGCAGGCGGTAAATTCGAAAAGCAAAATCCTTACTCATTGCATTGGTTGAGTTGAGATGGCTGGAGAATTGTTGGTTGTTCAATCGGCTGCTGCTAGGTTATGCAGAATATACTATATATACTCGTATATATATATATATATATATATGTATATAATTATTTCCTGTTAAAAAGCCAGTTTTAAAGCTAAAAATAATATTTTCACAATACCAGTGGCACCTGCTTCTGTAAAACTTTGCATGTATGTATGCGAAATTTTAAAATTTTAATAGCACGGATTTGGGACTTACTTTTAATTAAAGAAATCCGACAAAAAAAAACTGACAAGAAGGTCGTAACGTAGGTATTAACATTTGAACATATCTCCATACAAACATACTCACACACTTATGCATCCAACTAAATACTATCAGAGTCGATTAACGTAACCGACTACCAAGATGAAAACGTGCTAGTGTAATATCTACTCCTTTTACACTCAAAACAGTTTGTCAGTAGAATTGTTTGAAAATTACAGTAAAAACTATACATATGCTGTATTTACATTTATATTAACTAAAAATGTAACTGTTAAAAACCACCAAGAAATGCAGTAAAAATAATATGACAAAATCTATATATATTAAAAATTGTTGCAAGTGTGTTGTGACTTTATAACTCACGAACGGTCAAACCGAATTCGATCCCATTTTTAGGGTTTTTTCGTATGGCCGTGTCGACGCGTTCGTGAGTTATGACTTTTCATGTCAACATGTGATTTTGTCCATATAAAAAAAAAAAATAACAACAAATACGTAGGCGCCCATGAGCGTGTACGGTATGTATACAGTGCTGACTTCATACACACGGTAAATACACGTTGTAGCGCATGCACGCATAAACATTGACAGCTGTCGGTGAGTGATCATTTCAAGGTTATTTTCCATCGAACTCGCGGATCGAGAAACCAATGAACCAATGAATTTTTAATTCAATGTTAATATTCATGCGTAGCGAAGCACGCCGGGATCCGCTAGTTTTTCTATAAAAAATTTAAAACAATTGACAAAATTGATTAAAACTACTGTTTTTTATACCAAAAAATTAAAACAATTATTATTATTATTATTTATTTTTTTGTTTCACAAACATCTTTTGAATTTCATTACTTTATACTGGAGGCCCAAAAAATCGATATTTTAAGAAAAATTTCTTGAGAAAACCTTTTAATTAAAGTGAAAATTTGTACACATATTTTAACATTTTTTTATTTGTAAAAAAAAATTATTTTAAAAACCTTTATAGCTGGGTCCGGGAGGACCTCTAAACAAGGCGTCTTGTGGTTACCACAATATCTTTGGACTGGATCTTCTTAAATAAAAAAAAGCCAAACACATTTCGTTAATATCCCAGCAAAAAAAAAAAAAATAACAAAAGAAGAGAAAAAGAAGCAGTAATTTTGATTCCGGTGTTGTGAAAATTTGGATCGGAACCAATGATTTTTACATAGGGGTGAAAGTTTTCTTTTATGATTCTTTGTCATTGCATCTAAAGCAGTTCTTATGATTTAGTAAAAAATGAGTTCTTTTGATTTTCCCAACTAAATTCTTAATTTGAATATAAACAGGAAATTCAGAAATCGGGCATTCGCCTCATTTCCTCAATGCCCCGTTAACTATACCAGTTAATTTAACTAATAATTTTGTTGTTGTTTCCCATATAAAGTTTAAGTTTGGCTGTTGGTTAAATTATAACAGGATTTCCCTTAAACCTGATAACTTGTTTCAATATAGCAAAATTTTAGTATTTAACCATAGTTATAAATATCAAATTTATAAGAATATATCTGTGGTTAACGTTTAACTTTGATTGATTTTAAAATAAGTTACCCGTCATACCTTTAAAGAAAGTCAAATTTCTTTAAAAAAAACACATTTTTGGAAGTTGTGAAAAAGAACTCCTTTAGAAGAGGAAAATCAGAACTAAATGATACTTTGGAATTAATTGTTGCTGGGTATAAGCTATTGTCAAAACAAAATAAAACTTTTTTTACAAAATGGTCGATTTTTGAGAAAATTTTATGCCTTAAATTGATTATAAAATTTAATGTATTTATTAGTGAGAAAAAAATTAATGTGCTTTTAAAGCTTGTGTACAAATTTGGGATTGATCCGGTCAGCCGTTTTCGAGAAACGCTTTTAAAGCTTCAAAAGTATTTTAAACAGAAAAAATGTTTACTACAAAAATTAACTGCTTACTGAAAATATGCTGTTTTGTTTGTTGTTTATTAACTACCTTAAACAAATCGTTTAAAATAAACTACTTTTCGTTAGTTATTACTTAAATGGGTAATAGTTAAAACCACAATTACTGATTTCAATACAGATAACTATTATTTAGTAACTGACAAACTTTTTTGAGGGTATGCTTTTATTTTGCATAAATAAATATATCAGCAACACCCATAAAAAATTAAACTTTTATATAATTCTTAAAAAACATAATATTGTATAAAAAAAAAAATAATGCGTAGTCAAATTCCTTAGACCTGCTCAAAAATGCATCTATAAAATTAGTCCTGCTTAAAAGTTTCGACTATAAATTCACAAACTACTATAATTTTATACTAATGGAATGAAGTTGTACAAACTAAATGGGGGAACTATTTTTTGATCTTATTAAAATTTAGATAAGTGACAGAGGGAAAAAATTAACATGTGTCCCTTTAAAGCAGCTCAAACAAATATACATATACTACAAATTGGGTATTGAATAAAAAGTATTTTGAAGATCGATCTAATAGGAGTATTAAAAATAAAAAAACAGATTTCTTTGAAATTCAATTTTATCTCTAAAACGAGACTTGTATCACATATGAGGGATAATTTCCTTGCGAGGGATTTGAAATTTCCAAAATCTAAGATTTTATAGAACCTTAGAAAGTTTTGCTAATCACAAATATTATGGCAAAGCTGCAATTTTTTTTGTATTATATTTTCGGTAATAAAGTACATGATCTCAAATTTGAGACCATCCATTATTTTACTTTTAAACTACAATCTTCTCTCAATCAAAAAAGTTTGTGGATTCTACTAAAAATGATAGTTAAAACAAAGGTTTATGCAGTTAAAAAGACACTAAAGGTATTTACTTTTAAAATAACTAAAAATGTAGTTATTTTTTATGGCAATAAAAAAAAACAAAAAATGTTGTAAAAATAAATGACAAATTTTTAATAAAAAAGTTTTGAAATAACTGACAAAATTGATAAAAGCTATTGCTTTTTATAGTTGTAGTAGTACATATTATAAAATTATATTTTAATAAAAATATATTTTTTTCTCTATTTTGCCTTTCGATTACAAAAGAAAAACCGTCAAATAACTAACAAAAATGAATACTATTTTGTTAGTTGTTTATTATAATTTTCAAAGTAACCGCTTTAAACAACATTTTGTTAGTTGTTTTTTTAAAGAGCTGTGTAATGGTTGTTTTATATTCTTCCGTAGAAAAATAACTATAGAAAAATAACTGCAAAACAGCAACAACTGATTACTATACAAACAACTATCATTGATTGTTTTTTGAGTGCGGCTCCTTAGCAATATAGTGCGAAAAGTATTTATAATTCAGTTTATTAAGCGAAATAAATTGGCGTAGTATTCAAAAAATCGGATCCGTTTATAAAAACTAATCCTCAGAGTTTAAAAAAAAATATTTTTTTTATAATTTTTTTTCCCTGTTAATGGTCTTTTGTCCATTAAAGTCCTATTTAGCGGGTTAAAATTTTTTAGTTTTTGATAATATATTTGGTGTGTGTATGTGTATTTATTTATGTGTATGGATTTGCGTTTAGTGTATGTAGTGCATTTCTTGTTTTTGGTGTTTAATCAGAAAAGCAAATAACAGCATCAAACATACACGTGCCACTTGTGTGGTCCTTAACTTTGAATTTTGTTGTTGTTTCCAAGCCTTTGATGGTTAAACTTAAAGAATCACTCTATATGTGGAAAATTCAAAAAAGATAAATATATTTATATAAATAAGTATATAATTGAGATTAATTTTTAATTAATTTCAAAGAATTCAAAATGTAACGCAACCTAAATAACATAACATACATTTTTATAATAATAGAATTTTGGTTAAAGTTTAAATATTTGTCAATATAATAATTTAGTTATTAACCGTAATAATTTTAAACCAACACAAACGATATTTTGCAGTTTCAATAATACAACGCCATTAAAAGCAGCCCGATAATAATAATGCTTGATATCTATATAAAAAAAATCCCCTTAGTACACGTTTGCTAATTTCTCTTAAGTAGCATTATTATTATAAACTATTTAGTTAATTGACACTTGTTTAATTAACAATAATTTTTTAAGATTTATTGTAGAAAAAGAACAAATTCGAGTACATACTTAGTGTACTTATTTAGTGTTTGAAGACAAAAAATTTAAGCGGAAATTGTAAATTGAAAATTTATTAAGCATAAGAATTTGTGATATTGATTACAACAATTAAAATAGTTTACAAGGATAAATTGCTCGTGAAAATATATATGTATTTTGAAAAAGGTACAATTCAAATTTTGATCCATTAAAATAATTTAAATTTTATTAAGTATTTTTACTAAAAAAAATATTTTATTACACTAGTCTACACCAAAATCTTTAAACAAAAAATAATATTATATTCTTATACATTTTTGGGCTGCTGAATCTATATCTGATTTCCAAGTTTATCTAGCACATAGTTAGTTTTTAAGAAATAAGCGGGTTAAATTAAAAAAATACCATGGTTGGCATTCAATACCTTTTCATAAAAACGGTACTTGGCTACCGCAGCCACTTTAAGACCGATATGAAAATTTTAAAATGACGATTCCATTTAAGGCATTTGTCTTTTTGTATAATCGGGTTTATTGCGTTATTTTACCGGCTTAATTTTAAAATATCTTAAACCACCTTTAAAATAACGCTAACGTATTTTGCAGATATAACCCAATGTATCAGGAAATATTATGAAATAAACCCCGGAAATATTATGTCACTATTAGAATCGTAGTTTTAAAACTTCCGTATCGGTACTGTTTAGAGCGTAGTGCTTACCAACTATGAAAAAAACTTATTCAGGAACTTTTGTGAATTTACCGAGCAGTTTTATCAGTTAACAACTAAAAACATATTGCTTATGTGAATACCCCTCTGGGATTCTATAAAAAAATATACAGTGAAATCCCGGTTTCAAGAATTCTCGAATACAATAAGTAGACGGGGATGTTGATTTTAAAAAAAGATAAATTGAACCCGCAGATAGAAGACATTTTGTGGGCATATATTAAATGGAGTACCTTCCTTAGAAAACAGTCTGCTAATATTGCGTATTTTCCAGCATGTATATTACTTTAGTGAAAACTACTTTTCTATAAGTGTAACATCAAGTATTTAAGCCAAGTATTGAAAATTGATAGTACTTCCAAGTATTGAAAATTGATAGTATATTCACTTCCGATCCCTTTTTTAAATCTATGTAACATTTTAAGGCAATTTAAGTTTGTACGTGTAAGTTTTAATGAGAAATATCATTTCCTTCGATATCCACTTAAAAATTAGTAAAAAAAAGTTAAAATTAGTAAATTTTTTTGCTAATTTTAGCAAATCGGTTTTCAAAAATTTTTAAATGATTTCTGAAATTAGCAACAAAAATTTGTAAATATTCTGTAAAAATTCAGTAATTTGTAAAATGTAAATCGCAAAAAGATTTGCTAAATAATAATTCTTTTACTAAAAATCAGTACAAAAATAGTAAAATGGAATTGAAAACCGTTTACAAATTTTTCTACTAACTTTTTTTTCTGAGTTTACACAAAATTTTGCACTTCTACGGCGAAAAAATGCGATTTTATGACCAAAATTCGAATCTGAGTTTTTGTTTGCCCTACTTGGGGTTGAGTGATTTTGAAGTACTGTATCTCTCCACAAAATTGTATCGTTCTATGATCAAAACTGTCAGATTTTTTGCTTCTACCGTAAAACAAATATAAAAATGTTAGTTACGCCCTTTGGCATTTTAAGTGACGATATAAAAGTTAGTTGTCTTATTAGAAATCCACAATTAAAAAGCCTTTTAAGTTATTTATGCGAATATTTTCATCAAACAATGCATTTTAATGTTTTATAATTTTTGGTTCATTTTGGTTCCAAGTGCATATGAGGGTTAAATTCAATTTCAGACTTCAAAGAACAATTAAGTCAAGTTACATCAGAATCCGTTAAAATTAACAAAATATTTCAATAAATTTTTGTTAAAAATACAAAATATATAAAAAAAATTTACGGGAAAACGAAAGACGTCAGGTGTTTTTAAAAAATTTGTCAGAATTTAATCCTAATTTTTGTTCCTTAAATCTCAACATCTAGCAGCAAATTTTATCGGAATGACCAAATTATGGCAAGGAAATGCATTTTTCTTTAAATATGCTAAAATTGAATAGCTGCCATCGCATAATTAAAAGAGGGTCATGTGTAATATTTGTCATTTTTAATGCATCTAATGTACTTGTTTAATACTCAAATTTTTAGAAAATTTTCCTAAAACCGAAATAGGAGTTTGGAAGCTATGATTTTCGATTCTAAAAAATTAAAAAATAATGTAGCTTTTTAAAAATAATAATGCAGCTGTAGAATAAAATGTGTTTTTTGTTACATTAATAAAAACACTCAGGAAATTCTTACTACAAATTTATGTCTTGCTTTCTTTGGAAAGGGGTTAGAGAAGAGCTGAAAGGTGGTGAAAGATTAAGGGCAACATTATAATTGCGCGAGATAATAAATCTTAAAACAGTTGTTGCTCGTGATCTGATGGAGGGTTGGCGAAATTGTTGAAGATAGCGATGTTATTTTTTTTTTTTAATTCGGTGGGGTTAAGTGTTGAGGACATTACGATATGTATAAGGGATAGAAAATTCACATTTCTTAACAGATATGGGCGTCGCTGGGGATCGAACCCGTAACCCATTACACTCCAACCACCACAAATTGTATTATCACAATGCGAAATAGAGAATTCTTGATTTTGTTTCACGAAAATCATGCGAATACTTTTTTCGATTGCAAATATACAGAATATGACTACAGAAATTTATAGTAGGCTCTAAATTTGAACATTACCAAAATGCTCAATGTTAAATAAAACACTTAACAATTTTATGTTCTTGTTTAGATATTGCATTTTATTTTGAATTAATAAGGATCGTTTTTGTTTTGTTGTTGTTGTTGTTTATTTTCTTCTTTGCGGTTAAATTTGATTTGAGACGTTGAATATGAAATCAATTAAATTCCTTCTTAAATATTTTTACGACTTTTTAGGATTTATTTTTTTGCGTTTTTATTTTTATTTTTATTTTTGTTCGTTTTACAATTATCATTTCAAAATTTCTTAAACGAAAAGAGATATTATAATTTTAATACTGTGTGTATGCATACATAAGTAAGTAGTAGGTTCAAGTCAAGTTTAAACCAATAATAATAATAATAATAGTAATAATAATTAATTATAATTAAATATAATAATGTTTAATAATAAAAAGTTTTGGGAAAAAGTAGGTGTAGTTAGGTAGGTGTAGGCGAGCGCAAATAGTTTGCCTTTTTTTTTATTATTTTATTACAAAAAATCTATTTTTTTTTAAATATTTGAACTATACATAAATACACAATTTAAATTAATGATAGTTAAATGTTAAAATTAATAAATTTTCTTATATGTAAGTACAATGTAAGATGAATATGAAAATGAAAAAAAAAAAACAAAATAAAATGAAACAAAAAATTAAAAATAAATAATAATATATCTACAAAAATTAATATTATGCAAAACGATGATTAATTAATATAGATTGTAATATAATACATATAATATTAATAATATAATATAAACTAACAAGTTTAAATAGAATTTACAAAAGAATTTTGTTTGTTTATTTATTTGTTTGGTATGTTATGGTATTGGTGTAGTATACATACATATAAAATAAAAAGGTTTATATTTCACTTCACTTCAAAACTCAAACGTTGCACAGAAGTGTATTTCATTTTAAGTACATATGTATGTAATATGTAGTTTAAATGATGTGTTAGTAAATGATTTACCATATACTGCACAATTTTGATTATCCGAATTCGAAGGAAAACAATTGTTTTAATTAAAAATCAAAAATAATTTTTTGTTTTTCAATGCAAAATTTTAATTACATTTACTTAATATTCACTCTAAAATCTATATTACAAAATGAAATTCCTAATTTCATTTGGAATTTTTTAAATTTTATAAATATATATAAATTATGTAGATGAGGCCTGTTGGTATTGTCTTTATAACTCTTAAATTTGCTACAAAAAGACCCTCAATAAGTATGTAAATCGAGGCGTTAAATTGGTAAATATATTCAAGAGATTCAAAAGTATTTGAAAAATTATTGAACATTTTTTTACTTCAAATTCATATTAAGGAGGCCAAAATAATTTTAAAAAGTTTCTTTATAAGTCTGTGCAAAAACCTAGTATATTATAACCTTTTCCCACTGAGCTACATCTTTTATCAATTTGCAAAGATGTTAACATCTTCCCATAAGAATTATACAGGCTAAAAATGCTCCATCTTTTTACATCTACAAAAGATGATCCTTTCTCATTTGAAGTGTCATCACTAAAAAAAATGACAAAAAAAAATCGATTTTCTTTGTGCCATCACTAGCAAACTGACATTGCAGAAAATAAACAGAAAAAAAATATTCAACAAAGAAAAATGAGCGGCAGATGTAAGAATTTCATACTTTGTCTACCAAAAATTCTTCTTCATCATCATCTTCCA
Organism: Eustalomyia histrio; assembly: GCA_949748255.1. Classification (NCBI taxonomy): domain Eukaryota; kingdom Metazoa; phylum Arthropoda; class Insecta; order Diptera; family Anthomyiidae; genus Eustalomyia; species Eustalomyia histrio. Next base: position 127,148,649 of record OX456527.1, read on the forward strand.
GAATGGCCTTTAATATTTTAATGTACTGCATTAAAATTCGGGCTTGTTCTTACAAAACAACAACTACTCCAATGATTAATGTTTTTTTTATTTTTACCAAATATTATGATGAAAGATGTTGTCAATGTAAACACTCGTTTCACATTTTCAACATCTTCCATGAGTTTCGCAAAGATGTTGTTCAGTGTAAAAAACCTATTAGTGACGTTCTAATTGAGAACCAAACTTAACAAAATCTTCTTTTATTTTGACCATAATTCTAATAAAACTTTTTTAAATTATATTTAAAAAATTTGCCAGGTTCGAGATGATAATTAAATGTTACTAAGAAATAGAAAACACTAATGTATGAGACGATCAAAAAAATTGTGAGGATCAGAGCTAGAGTCACTGCCACACTTTCGGCCTGATCGACCAGCCTAACCTCCATTCACCACAGCTCATGGTTAAACAGGCTTATATATATAAACCGCTCAAAGGTAAAGCGATATGAGAAATTACTTTTCCACAGTTAATAAATTGATTAGCATTTTCTATCTATTTTTAGACATTTTTTTTTGCCAAAAACCCTTCAATTCATTAACTGTAAAAAAGTAATTTCCCTCAATTGAAAAAAATTATTAATTTTGTCTATCTGTAATTTAAAATTAAATTTATCCAGCCCGTAAAATTTCAGAGAAACTTGTGATGGAAAAATAAAATTAAGGATTTTATTTTTTAAAATTTAGTTACTTGGACTTAAGGAAATATTGCTTTTTATGACATTTCTTTTTCCTTAACTCCGAACTGCTAGTTTAAAGAAAGCTCAGTTTTACATATTACCGGCTTAACGGATGAATCCATGATTTCAGTTTATCCATATTTTCCCCAAGGTTTTTATACTTTGTTTTGTATATCGTTTGTTAAAAAGGACTCAGTTGCTTGCACAGAAAGAAAAAATTAGAAAAATATCGTAAATTCTGAGTTTTTTCATTTTATACAATAAAAATGTCTCAGATATTAGAGATATGTTTTTATCGAAGAAATAAATACATCACAATCTAAAAGTTTTTCTAAAGAAATTATAGTAAATTTACACTATAACGAAAACTCGTTTAAAATCGAATTAAATCATAGCTGTTAAGTAATGATTACTAATCATAATAATTAGAAATTAGATTACTTTTTTTCGAAAGGTGAAGTAATGATTAAATTACGATTATATTTAGTTTAGCATGATTACTAATTGATTACGATTACAAATAATCCAAAAATAATCAGGATTACTAATGATTACGAGAAAATAATCAAAAAGAATCAAAAGTAATTAAAAAATAATTCGACTACTTTTAAAGATTACTTTTGAATATATTTGATTATTTCCAAAGTCATTTTGTCTTTTTCTTGAACAAATGTAGTCACGAACACTTTTGTTTACATGAAATTCAACCTGTATTGAATTTTATGGCGTTTTTGTTTCTAAAAAAAGTGTTCCATTTCAAAAATGTTGCACTAGCCCTTTTAAGATGTTACTTTTTTATATTCAGAAACGAACATAACAGACTGCTCTGTACCTTCATATTTTCTAAATGTAACAAATACTATTTTAATCACCAATGAAATTCGGCGTCCAAGGTTCAAATCCCGACGAGAACGACATTTTATTTTATTGTTTTTTGGAAAATAATCTAAAATAATCAAAAATAATCTTTGAAAGTAATCAGATTACTTTTTGATTACTTTTGATTACTTTTGATTATTTTATCGTAATCGCAAGTAATCTTGATTAATTTGAGATTATTTGTAATCGTAATCAATTAGTAATCAGAAATTTTTCAAAAGAGAATTATATAATCAATTAAATTATTTTTAAAATGTAATCTAATTGATTACTAATCGTAATCCAAAATTAACAGCTATGAATTAAATACAGTTTCAAATTACTCCCGTACATAGTGTAGTATGAGATTTGATAGCTAAAGTGGATTTCGATTTGACAATAAAATAAAACAAAATAAAAAAAAAATAATCTTAACAATCTAACAATTTAGTGGCAGAGTCTAAAATTCATTACCATGATGAAAGAAAAAATGTGAATATAACTTATAAAAGTGTTTTTGACAAGGGATGACTATTTGAAAACAATGTTTTTCACTTTGTTCATGGTAGGTCTTCTCGGCTCTATTCCAATTTTGTTTGCAAAGATTTTTTTCTTTCCGAGGTAAATCTAAGAAACTGGGTACTGAATTTAACTTCACTTTCAATTAAGAATGCAATTTTATTGAATCTACAAATCATAATGTAAATTTATTATTTGTTTACATTTTTTTTTGCATAAGGTGATGCCAGATTTCCACAATATTTTCATATATTTTATTGCTGAATGCTGTGTAAACATAATTATAAAATTTGATTTTCCGAATATCTGATTATAAAACAGGATTTCTTTGTATTGAAAATCTGGTTTGAAATCCTTTTATGAATTAGATTTTCACCAAAATCCAGCTAAAACGAGATTTTGGGCATAGTGTAAATTCAGTATTAGGGCTTTTTCTTTGAGAAAAATGTCATAGATTAAGAGAGTTTTTTTTATAGTAAATGCTATTCTAAAATGTCTTATAAGGTCTGCAAAGTAGTTCATTCCGACTTTGATAAAATTTGGAGATGTTGTTTAGCAGATAATCAGATGACGAGCAACAACTGTTCTAAGATTTGTCATTTAAAGCGATTACAGTATTGCCAATCCCGATTTTATTAAAATTTGGATGAACCACACCGCAGACCTTATGAGTACCTTTTTTTTAAAGATTTCTCAAAATCTACAAGTTTTTCTAAATGAATAAGGGGTTTTGGTGTTTTTAAGATCTTAAAGTATTTCTAAATAATGATTCAGATTCTAAAAGTTTTTAAATATATTATATGGTAAAAAAATCTTAGAATCTGATATTTTGTGTTTAGAAAAAATGTTCTTGGATTCTTAAAGTATCAAAGTATGTTATCAATTTTAGCCTCATTAATACAGTGTTTTGTTAGCTATGACCTTGACTGTTACATTTGTTATTCCTTATCATAGTCAATTAAATTTTAGCGAGACATTGTGTTTTTAAAAACAATATATTTTTTTTCCACCAAAACATGTTCGAAAAATTCAGATTTTTAATTCCGATTTGTCTGAAACATTTCAGAGATATTTTTTACATTTATCCACCACTTGTCTACCGCTACCCCAAGCGAAATTTCTCTAAAAGTTCTATATGCATTCGGCCCTACTGTAGGTAGTGGGTGTGGCTGTATGAACGAATAAAGGGAAGGAATCCTAACCAAAAGTCATACGACTATTGTTATAGTGTTTTACGTGTGTGCTATACAATTCGAATTTGTTTAATTTATTTTTAAATTTTAGTTTTTGTTCGAAAGGCACTAATTTTTTTATCATTGTTGTTTGTTATTATTGGATACTCTCTCTCTCCTTTTTATTTGAATTATTGCTGTGGTGTGGTGGTGTTTATACGATAATCTTACAATTTTGACAAATCCATATAAACACATATGTGGTTAGGAAAGGGTGGTTGGAGATCTGTGCATCGTTGATGATTTTGAAGTTTATGAAAAAGATTTACAATTTATTGTTTCCTTTTCTCTCTGCTTACGTTTCGAATACAAAAATATTAAACATAAAATTGTATGTGTATGTTTACAGTTAGTTAATTTCCGTTTTGTTGTTTATATGTTATGTATGTATGTATGTTTGTATGTATGTATGTGTGTATATGTAATGATGTTCAAGCATTTTCAATTACAATTTAATTTTCTTTTTTCTAAGTAGTAGTTTCAATACAATTTTTTTTATTCGAATAAATACATTTAAGTAGTATATTGGTAAAGCGTTTTTAATTTTTGTTTTGTTTGTTGTTATTGTTAAAATACAGATACATAGAATGCTACTTATTTCCTTCTCCATTGAAATATATATATTTTTTTAACTTTTTTGTTTTATTTTTCTCCATTTGGTTTGTTTAAATATTGTAGTTTTTTTTTTTTTACTTCATTTATCTCAAATATATGCATGTATTTTGTATGTAATTGTGTAGGTATGTGTATAAATTTTGAATGTTGTGAGATTAACTGAGCAATCAAACATTTGAAGTAAATAAAATTTTGTTTAAACAATTATTAGAACAATTACAAATTTGATTAATACAATAATTAGGATTTCAATTAAAAATATTTCTTATAATTCATATTTCTAAAGTTTTTAAACAATTCAATTAATTGTTGAATCAAAATTTTTTATTAATTTTGTTATTTGATTATTTATTTAATCGCACTTTTTTAATATAAATGTCAAAAGAAAACATTAGTTAAAAATATGAATTACTTATTATAGTTTTGGTGTTTTTGTTTTTCTAACTTCCTCTCTTTTTATTGCTCTTCTTTTACTTTCTATCATTCACTCCCTCTCTCTCGCTCTAATTTTTAAATAACTAAATGAAATCTAAATTTTGATATTCTCTATTATTTAGTACCTTTTTTAATTTATTAATTTTTTTTTACTTAAGAATTAATTGTATTCTATTCTGATTAATAGGAATTTATTTAATAAATTATTTGTATTTTATAACTTTGAATAAACTTTTATTTGATTTTGGTTGCTTTTTTTCTCTCGATTTAATTGTATATTTGATTAAACGAATTAATTGTTTTGTTTTTTTCCTCTAAATTCTCATAAAAAATGTAACAACTGGAAGTGGTGTTTGGTGTGCGAATTGGTTTTCATTATTGGTTATATAAAAAATTCCCATAGTACTTATTAGTTAATGTTTTTTGTTTTTAATTAATTTTATTTATTATTTTATTTTTGTTGTTTTAACAATATAAATGAACTCTATAGATCGTTGCAAAGTTACGCACTTATTATGTTCAATGTATGAAGATGTATGTATAACAAGTCCTTAACAAAATATTACGAATGACGGCGTGTTTTTTGAAAATTATGCAAAAATTGTTACAGCTCATAAATATAAAGTTGTGTGTTTTGTGTTGGTAACTTCTAAAACATATTTTAAAATAGTGGGAAGTTTATTTTGGCGCCCAACGCGCAAGGCCGTTGTCAAGATACAGTTGCATTTTTAAATTTAAATATTATTTTACAAAAAATCAAATTTACTGATATTTTACTTTTATTGTTCTGTATTTGTTCTGTCTTTGTTAATCGAGTGAATTTTTCAACAAAAATTGATGTGGCCATAGAGTTGTATCCCAATAAGTTTATGCTGGATTTGTTTATTATCCTTTCACGCCCTCTAGCGAAGATATTTGCAACGTTGACCGGCGTACATTATTCAATGGTTCCAGTTTTTTAGTTCTAATCCACTTAATTAAGATTAAAAAACTAAATTTACGCAATTAATTTTTTTTTTTTAAATAAAATTTTAATTTTGTAAGCTTTTTAAGAAAATTATTTCATTGTGCATTCAAATATCGATTTAAATATATCAATACTTGAAGAAGTAGCGTCATACGACGACGCTAGGGTAATAAGGGTTAATTTTATTAAAAGTCTGAAAATTTTAAAAGTAAATTAATCTTAATTGTGGAGTTAAAGAAAAAATCACCCATGTTCTGGGCTAAGAACTTAAAAAAACTGGAAAAAAATTTAATATTTATAAAAACAAAATTCGTAATATTTCACTTTGACATTTCAGCCAAAGGAAGTAGTTCACAATTTGTTATTAATAGAGGTTCACTGGTGTCTTCCAAATTTTTCAAACACTTTGGCAGTGTTTTGTGTCAAAAAAGAAAATTTTGATATTTAAACAGAATATTCGGATGTAACCTACTAAAATCGGGGGCAACGTACTAAAATCGAATTAATATTTTCAAAATCAGAATGTTTTTTTTTTGTGAAATTAGTGTTTTGAAAACACATCTATTGATTTATTGAATAAAACTTTTCGGCCATAAAAGTTTGCTAAGGAAATGTATGTGTATGTGTGTATGCTGTTATTGTCATGGTTTTAAATGTCCTTAATTTTGGTTAATTCAACACTTTTTCTGGTTTTAATTCTAAAATTAATTTTCCATAAATTGTTTCGTTCTTAGTAATGCCATTCGCACAAGAACAAAATCTTTACATTAACTAAGAGCCCGATATTTAAATGTGTACTCGTAACAAGTGATAAGGATGATGAAAAAACCTAAGAATGTTCGAAATTGTTTAATGAACCAATTAAACAGTTGCTAGAAAGACATGGCCAAAAATGAAGATAAATTTATATCAACTTTAACCAAGAAATTTCAAGTCAGATGCTAACAGAAATAGAGAACTCAAAAAGGGAAGTGTACAAAAGTTTAAATTAAAAAATTAATGCTCATGTGTGGGATTCCCAAAAAAATTTGGCGCCCAACCTGTGTTCTCAATTAATACAGGAAATCCTCATTAATATTGGCTTTGTGTAATTTAACAAATTGGCGCCTAATCTGCAGTCTTCCATATTAATAAAGTTATCACACATTAATCTTGTGATCAAGAATTGTATTCTTTTATCTCTTCATTTCGCTGTGAAATATCTGGACGCCATGTATCGCCTATCAACCGATTTATAATATTGGGCTCTTAATTGTATTTATCCATCGCACTACAATCAGTCTATCAATGCAGTTTTTGATTTTTTTTTACAAACATACAATTTTAATTATTTCGAAATTATAAATTATTTGTTTTTCTCATTTAAAAATCGATGCGTTTATGTGTGACTTTGGTTGAATGAATGTTGACGCTAAAATTCCTAAATAATAATTATCAATATATATGTATGTATGTATATATAATATATTCATTTAATTTTGAGGCGACAGCTACGCATAGTTGCCAACATTACGTAGACGTAACATACGCCTACGTTCACGATTAATTTTAATTTTAGCTATACGTATCGATTCGGGCAATATCGCCGCCGTAGCAGATGTGGGTAAATAACCGCTAATCATAGTTAAACGACTAGTGCTAGGTTTCACAACAGTTTCGTCATTATTATTATCATTATCTATTAATTCGGGATATATGCTAATATTATCGATGCTATCAATATCAATGTCACCGGCTTCATTGCGCACATAAGTCAATTGATGAAATGGGGTTGCCAACAGTCTTTGAGTTGATTTGCGCAAAGTTTTACGTGTAGGCATTGAAGGCGAAAAGGAAAGCGATTTCGTAGAATATGTTGTAGAGCTAGCGGTAGGTGAAGCAATAATTTCTGGTGCTGTTAGTGGTGAATATGCTGATGACAATGATGATTTAGGCAAACTTGTGGTTATTGTTGTGGTTTTATCGTTCTTTTTTAAGGGTGCCGTTTCTAAAGTATTACTTGTCGTCGTTGTTGTCGCTTTGGAGTTCATTTCTACTTTCGATTCTGTATTTTGTATAAAATATCGTTTTGAGTTTTCCGTGTTGAAGCTGTTATTCCTATGTCGACTATTTTTGTGATTATTGGCAATGTTTGCAGTTTTCGTTGCATTCAAGCAATCAGTCATAGTTTTACCTCCGTTCAATAAGGAAGCAGTGCTGTTAGCGCAGTCGTTTAAATATGTTGTTGATGTTGGTATTGCAAAGACTTTCGTTGATATCATTTCAGATGTGTAATCGTCATTGCTATTTGAAGTCTTAGCGAGCGTAGTGTCCCCTGTAGTATCACTTACTTCTGTGGATGCTTCCGAGGAAGATGTTGTGTCATCTTCAGTTATTGTAGCTGTTGCTGTATAAGTTGTATTATCCGTATCAGCTTTACTGTATTCGGCATTATTTAAATTGTCAAAGAAACGTTCAATTGCTTCTATATCTTGAGCATCTTCCAGTTTGGGTGTAGCAAACATCGATTTCTTTATTAAATTGTCATCATGAGCATCATCAATCAATGTGGTCGTCGACCAAGAATCTGTTTGTGAGTAGTTTGAGGTATTTGTTGTTGTCGTTCCTAAGTCTGTAGTAGTTACTGTTGGTGATATCATAGTTGCATGGATGTTATCTTCAGTTTGAGTAGTTGTAAACACTGATGTTGGAAGTGGTAATGATGTCTGCAAGGACAATGCATTTGTCGCTATATCAGTCATTGACGAATATTCTAGGGTGGTGGAAAACCGTTTATCTTCTTCGTTCATAAAGGACGATGTTGTGACAGAACTGGCGTCCAAAGTGTAGTCTGAAGTATCTTCATCGGAATAAGTAGAAGCCGATGATGGATACCAGGTATCCCACGAGGGTAAACTGGCGGATGTGGGCTTAGCTGATGATGCCAATAAAATATTATTAATCCAGGCATAATCTGTGGAACTGGTCATGTATTCACCATCATGATCATCATATGAAGGTAACGTAGCAGAAGTAATCGAAGAAGTAGAATAAGTTCGATTCCAATTTTGAGTATTTGCTCTTGTTAGCTCTGCTGAATGTTGTAGATTATGTTTCTTTTGTGGTAGGCCCTTCTTGGGTATTTTGTCGTTCTTTCTTCTTCGTCCCTTACGTTTGGTAACAACTACTGTGGACGTTAGAGTATTACGATTTGCAGATGCATCCGTTGATATCTGCTGAACAACACTGGTAGGATTTATTTCAGCATAGCTGGTACTAGAAGAAGTATCATATTGAGGTTTTGTTGAATGTATGGCTGATGATGCTTGTGATGTTGTCGTTGTTGTTTCTGCTGCTGCTGTTGCTGCTGCTGAAGGACTAGGTCTTACTCGTGGACGTCGGTTTGTCTTTTGCTTTTGGTCATGTTGCTGCCTTCTGGCCACCTTATTGGGATCATTATGATGATGTCTGACCTGATGATTTGGAGGCGGGTGGTGATGTTGGTGGTGGTGGTTGTTGTTGTGTTGTTTGTTTGTTGCTGTTGTTGTTGTTGTTGCTGTATGGTTGTTTAAACTATTTTGACTTATATCTAAATTTTGCCTAGAACTATTTAGGTTAGTGCTATTTTTTGGGTTGCTTAAATTGTAGCTATGGCCTCGAATTTGTTGCATATCCTGTTTTTGTTGCTGCTGCTGCTGTTGCTGCCTTTGCTGCTTATTGCCGTTACGATGTTTTTTATTCTTTTTATTGTTGCTTCCGCTGCCGCTATTTGAAATCACTTCATCCAGACGATGATTTTGATTCTTAGGACGATTTTGCTTAGGTCGTCCTCCTCCACTTCCCCTTCCGGGATGTACAGAGTATGGTGTATTTGTATATTTTGTTGTTTTTGGTATTTTAGTGGTGCTTTTCGTTTCGGTTGAGGCTGCCGAAAAATGTGTGTGTTGATGGAAAAATTGATCGGTTGGTATTTTGGTAAACATATAACAGGCATCGTTTACAGTTTTTTTGGGACCAACAGCTCTACCTCGTTGCGTGAAACCTATGCGTCGCTGCAAATCGACTACAGACCGGAACACGAAATAACCGTGAACAATAGCTTCGTTGAAATAGCAGGTATCTTGGAGTTCTTTCTATAAATAAAAATGAAAATAAAACAGATAACACATATGCATGTCGTTAATATTACTGATGATGTGCTGTGAAAGTACTCCCAATATTTCCAAATAATCTGTTAAACAATTAATGGGGCTTTATTGAACTTCCTCAATTGAAATGTTTCAGAAACGGCAATTGCCTTTAACGAAATGAAAACTATACTGCAGTATAACAATGAGCGTCTGCGTGAATGCTTTAATGTGTCAGTCTTTGACACTAAACATTCACCCAAAGTGTTTATTTATAAAACACTCGAACAAAATTCAAGCAGTTTAGTTTACATAATGATCTTTTCTTTCAAAATATTGTGAAATATTGAGGTAGCAAACCCAATATTATTTGTATGTGAATATGTTTATGTACAAGTTGAGTACATAATAACAACAGTTTTATAGTCAAATTAAAAAGGTAAATAACAATAGTAAACATTTTAAAAATCTTTAGATGCGTCTGTAATGGGTATAAGCATTTCCGATGCAGGTTTTATCTTTTACGCATTACTCGAAAATGACATCAAAAATAGTACATCACGACAAGTGAGTTAAATATCCATTCAAAATGTATTTGTGATAATTTTAGGGAATTCATGGTGTATTTATTATTCCATTACGTTAAAAATTAAAAAAAAGGCTTTTGTTGGTGCACGAAAGTCTCTATATTAACATAGATACAATAAAAAAAAATCTTCAAAAGTAGCCGATTTTTAATCTCATTCATAAGTGTTTGGCTGAAGAAATTGTAGCTCTTTAAGTTATTCTAAATGCTTTACATAAATAGACGATACTTTAGCAGAATCACATATTCTTAAAATTTGAATACTTAGGTACAATCGAAGGTTTTTAAGGTCTTTAGCCGTTTCTTAATCGAAAACGCTTGACTTTTTATAAAAGTTTATAAAATGTAGTCGTAGGTTTTTAAGTAATCAATTATAAATAGGGTATTCGATTGAATAGCAATGATTCGATTCTTAAGCACTATCGTAATATTTTAAAGATTCTAGATGGACCGATTTTATATTGGTTTATAATGGAATTATCTAGAATAATTACTGAAATTCAAGAATATTTTAATTTTTAAACTTAATAGCGACAAAAACTATTTTTTTCGTTAAATATTGATATACAGACGAAAAAACAAAAAGAATACCATGCCAGTTTTAATACCTTAAATATTATCAGTGTCAAGTTTCGTTTTGGAAAAAAGAGTATCGAGGGCCAGGTGTTAATGGACTGAGATCCGTTAAAAAAAAAAAAATAAATCTTACCATTCCAACTAGTTTCCAATGATCGTTGAAACACAGGTATCTTTGTGTTTCTTTTGCATATAGTGCTATTTTGAAGTTGTTGTTCACAAAATCCGGGCGGCCAACTATTGTTATATTTTCTGAAATAAATAAATAAGAAATTATTTATAATTAAAATATATAAATAATTGGGTAGAAATTGTGTAATGTGGATATGCTAAAGACCTTTTATATTTTTAGAGCCAGAACAGTTTTCTACTTTAGCTTACATTACCCTACAATAAAAACGACAAATTAAAACACAATTAAAACAAATTTATAAGCTACATTCACTTATAAAATTGTGATCTCATAAGAGTCAATAAAATGAGGCATGGATTTGATAGGAAAAAACATTTCTGCAGTATAATCTTTGGAAGAATAAGAGATTTGCAATATAAATATGAGGGTTATGGTACCGGAGTCATTATTATTGTTTGCCTGCCTAAACATTCCGGTCCACCTGAAGAATTCAGTTTTCTTCAGGTAGCCCATCAATTTCCCCAAATTAATTCCCCGAAAATCCTCCAGAGAAGGTCTAACGCCCCCCTGCTTTCCTTTTTACCCTGGGACTTAGGAAAACCGGATAAAAACAAAGAAAGTGCTGCAGGAGCTTATCTTCAAACAGGCCTTACAAACTCTAGTCACTCCTTTCGGTATTCGAGTTGGCTGAAAGAATTCTTATCAGATTGGACAGTTCCTTCTTGCCCAGCCTTACGACCTTCTTCGCCTTGTCCAACTCCGGGTTTCTCTACAGAACCAACATCATATCCCAAATGTCCATATGTATGTTGCGAAGCATTTCATCTCCGAAATGTTATAGCCTGGCGGATTGTCAAAGACTCTGTCACTGGGTGCGCCGGATTTCAAGAGTCCACTCCCCATGTCTTATTAGACTGTAAGTTGCATCTACCGCCTCATACTCAACATGAACAAAATATTGTGTTAAAAGAGTGCAACAGAGTGTAGTGAACTATTTTGAGTTTTCCTACATTTCTTCAGGATCGAAACCACCACGTAAGTATTGGTCTGAACACACTTATGTAAAGCCAATTGAAAATGCTAGGGTTCAAGCACTGTTTAGAGCTCAATTTTCTTCTGCACATTGTTTACAAAACATTTTTCTTTCCAGTACACTTTCTTCTTGCCATAGAATGTAGGGGAAATAATCATAACCACCTTCCTCTTGCTGTTGGATAGACAAACCTTGGAATTATCCGGAGCATCAACTCTCAGTCTCCTAGATTTTTCCCACCCAGCAAAACCATGGTATCAACTGCTTACCAGCCTATTTACTCGCTTGATTACTTTTGTAATGAGTGGTCATTACCTTCTCACTTACAAAAAACACAAAGTAATGGGTGGTCATTACCCTCTCGCTTACGAATAGTCAAAAATAATGAGTACCTATTACATTTTGGGCATCGCGAACAAAAGTAATTATGTGCGTAAATAGGATGGTAAGTAGTTGATACCATGGTTTTGCTGGGATCTTTCTTTAAAAATATCTGTCAGTCCAATGATGAGGGGTCTATCATTTAGTAATGATAACTAAGTTTTTAGTAGTAAAATATATATTTTCAAACAACTCATAACAACATTGCATGTTTAATTCTTTAAAAATTAAAAAAAGAATGTTAGATTTCTTTTGATTAAGAAAACAGGTAGTATGTAACATTTAAAACTTAAATACTCTACGTTGACGTAAACACAACGGGCGTATGTTGTCATTTGTTCATAGACAAACTGATGTTCTGCACTTACGCATTCAACAGCATTAACCCAGTAAACCAAAAATTCACCAGTTCCTTAATAATTTATACAAAGAAAACAGATTTGTGTTGACAGTCGAATCGAACTTTACAACTGTGACAACCGAATTTCGGTCGTGTTCACGAAATTTTGGTAGCAACAAACCAAAAATTCCATCAATGCAACTGAGATTATCGATCAAAAATAAATTCGTTTATCATTACAAATTGCTTTAGTGTGTATTGGACTACAACTTTCAGTTTTATGTTTTCAATAATTATGCATATTTGTTTGCTGGGATATATTGGTGATATGATGATTTTTGTTTACATACACAATTATTTAGTGTATTCATAAAAACATACATTTTTGAATGCGTATGATGATGGTTCGTACGATGAGTATTCCATGTGCCATGTCTATTGCGGTACACCGTGCTATTTTATTTGTTTATTTTAACCACAAGTCTTTCCATCACCATCACCATCCATCAGAGTAGAGTTATACTGTTCTCTTCTTATTTAGTTGTTGATTTCAATAAGTGTTTCTGAGCATGCGTAAGTGTTTGTTCATGTATAAGATGTGAGTTGTAAGTAAAAAATATTATATTTGCATATTTCTACAGTTTTAAGCACAAATATTTACCTTTCATTTAGCAAAATATACATATCGAGACGTATGTATGTAGATTAGAGTGGATCAAATACCAAAAATCGAACGAAAAAATAATCGAATTGTTCTACAATCTTCATAAAAGTAGATTTATTTGAAAATATAAAATATTGTTTTTCTATATTCTTTCCGAACTAGTCAGGCAATTTTTAGAAAATACCTAATTTCATAATTTCATTCAACTCTAATGTACACATTTTCATAAATATCGTATTCGTAAAACATAAGATGGTCGGTCACTTATACACTGATTTCGAGATCAATAAACTATTGAAAACTAAATAATTAAGTTTTCAATAGTTTATTAAAGCATCAAGATGCAACTTTGTATCTTTCAATTGTTTTGCATTTTTTCCTAGTAATTGTTGTATTGTACTTGTATGTGCGTCCGTGTTTCATCTGAAAGTACAAACATTTACTCATAATGCAATCGAAAGTCATTATCAATATGGCGGCAGATATTTAATTGTTGTTTCTGCTAATTTTATTTAGTATAAATAATTTAAAAGTACGTGTGCCACTTGACATTTGTTGGTGCTCATTATGTATGACGGTCATATTTAATATCGGAGTTTAAGGATTGGATGTTGAAATATGTGTTTAGAAGAATAATTACATAGCTTTGATTGTCTTGTAGGGAATTTAATAATATCAATATCGAAACTGGCTCATCTTTTGTATTCAAAATATTGAGTCATAAAATGATAAAAAAAGGATTTTAGGAAAGTTACAAATAATTACACTGAAATTTTGTACAGAGGTTGATTTGGTGTTCATGAAATGAAATTGAGGTTTGAAGATGAGGTTTAAAAATACTTGTGGCAATAAATGGTAAAGATCGATCTTTAATGAAGCTTTAACCTCAAAATGCCATGCAAAATTATGGAATATGTTGAGAAAATACAAAACATTATAAGAAATAGCCAAAAATTCCTCAGAGAGGTAGATTAACAGAAATGGGATGCACGCTTCTAATGCAGTGTACAGGTTGGTTGAAAAGTTCCTGCGCTCGAAATGAAAGAATACTGTTTTTGTTACGAAATATATTTTTTTATTCAATATAATCTCCTAAAAGCTCAATACACTTGTTCCAATGATCTTCCAATAACTTTATCCCATCCTTATAATGGTTTTCCGAAAGCTCTGCAAAATAACCGTTTACGGCTGATATGTCCTCTTCATTCGACGAAAAATGTTTTCCACGAAGGAATCGTTTGAGATTTCTGAAGAGATAGTAGTCACTGGGAGCCAAATCTGGTGAATATGGTGGATGTTCAAGCAATTTGTACCTTAATTCTTTGAATTTAACCATCGTCGAAACACTTTTGTGAGCAGGTGCATTGTCTTGATGAAAAATGATTTTTTTCTTCTTTAAACCTGGTTTTTTCTAACGAATTTTTTCATCCAGCTGATCCAAAAGGCTGCAAAAATATTCAGAGTTGATTGTTTTACCTTTCTGAAGATAATCAATCAACAAAATTCCTTTTGCATCCCAAAAAACTGATGCCATAACCTTCTTTGCTGATCGTTGTGACTTCATCTGCTTTGGAGCTTCAGTCCACTGTAAACGTTCTTGTTTCAATTTAGGATCATAGTGGTAGATCCAAGTCTCATCCATAGTTATAAAACGACGCAAAAAGTCGGTTTTATTCAGCTTAAAACGCTCCAAATTACGCTGAGAAATTTGTTTTCGATCCAGTTTTTGTTGAATTGTTAATGTGTGCGGCACTAACTTTCCAAACAGTTTTTTCATACGTAATTCTTCATGTAAAATATGGATTACTCCTTCGTTTGAGATGCCTATAGCATGAGCAATTTCACGCTTAGTCAAACTTGGATCTTCACTAACCATATTATGTATCTGCTCAATGATTTCTGCTGTGGTTGCTGTTTTTGGTCGTCCTTCGCGTGGATCGTCTTTAAGACCACGTTTAAATTCACTAGCCCAAAATTCAACGGTGCTATTTGAAGGTGAGGACTCCTTGTACACTTCTAACAATTGTTCATAAATTTTCTTTGCTTTTAAACCCTTCAAAACAAAGAATCTAATGACTGCACCATATTCAATTTTTTGCATATTAAAAAAAATCAATGACACGTCAACTTCAAATGGCTTGTAAACAAAGAACGAATTGACAGAATGACTTGCAAATTTGCATGTGTTCTCTGGACAGTTATACCAACTTGAGAAAAAAAAAGTTTGGAGCTAGCAGAGCCATCTCTTGGTGAGCGCAGGAACTTTTCAACCAACCTGTATTGTGTTGTATCAGAAAAATATATTATGAGAAGGAAAAGGGAGTAGTGTTTGTGGACATTTTAGTTGAATTTATCTACATTGTATCAGGGAAGACTTCTGTGTGGAGTATATTTCACTTACGGCTAGTCCGACTATTGCATGCATTCTATTTGTAATGCGATCCACTGGACGATAGTATACATGTGCTCTACATGATAAGTTGATGTTGCAAACGAAAGCTCGGTCACTGTGAATAACTTTACTTATCTCAGCAGAACACTTTCCATGGTAATATCAATAGAAGTGTGTTTCGGCGCTTATCCAATGATCCACTAGTGTCATTAATAAGCCCCACGCCCTCCTAAATACCATTTCTGCACCGTTTCAAAAAACCTTAACACTTGAATGATTTTTTCGACAAAAAATCAACTTTTCTAGAGATTGTCGAGATTCCTGGTGTTTCATGATTTGCCATGTATCCCCAGTCTCCAAAACGGGTGGCCGAAAGAAAATGAACAACAAAGTTGAAAGATCGAACAAGAAGATCGTTAAGAGACAAGAAAGAAAAAAGAAAGATTGGAACCATGCGGTACCATTGAATGCAGCCAAAACATCTATAGTGCGATATCTGAGAATGCTGGAAATAAATCGAGGAAGTCATTATTGACACCCAATGTACAAAAAGCTTTGGTGACGATCAAACATCTTGGAAGTATCTAGAGCAGTTGCGTCCAATTCATATGCACAATGTGCAAGCTTTTACATATATGAGGGCACAATACAAGGATCGAAATTTTGAATTTCGAAATGTTATAAGTTGTATAATTTATTTAAGCCAAAACACTTTAATACTTCTTTTGAAAGATCTTAAAAAACGCCATCTTCAAAAGGCTTGCTGTGCTTTGCTAAGGATAGAGCAACAACAAAAGGAATCTTTTCTTAGATATTTTTTTCATATTGAAATTGGTCGATTGGCAAATTTTTCTTTTGAAACTTTAATTTCAGTTCATCTACTAATTTAGTCCTATCTAAATTTTAATTCAAAAATATATTTTGGGATGTATTATAATGCCTTTCAGTGGTATGTTTGTGATTGCGTTTAGCATTTTAACCACAAACCAAACATACGGGATCGCCATCATTGTTTTCAATAAACAAAAACAACTGCTCCAACGCTTTATTAAATGTATTTTTTTAGTGAACATAGACTGATCGTTGTGTGTTTGAAAAGTTATTTTCAAGTTGATGGAAAAGTACTAACGTACTGAATTTTCCGTCCCTGAAAAAAAGCTCTTTACTACTAACGCAAATATCATAGTATTAGTGTTTGGACGCAACTGATCTAGAGCAACCACTTTGCTCTCAAAGATGACATTGATTGACATCAAGACCCTTCTTTGTATACGGTGCAAAACCTCCAAAATAGTTTTTAAAACTCCTGACTTTATATGGGAGTTGTTTTGTCGGAAGTAGGCGAAGTGATCGAATAAGGTATTTCTTGCATCACCCAGGATAATTTTTTAAAATCAAACGGAAATTATTTATGTTACTAACGATAGTAGAATGGGTTATAAAAAACCGTATTGTGGGTATACATTGTGTTATGGAAATGTCCTGATTAAGTTTGCCTCTCATAGTCTGGCCCCAAGTCTTGACATACAATTAAAAGGAAAATTTATGACAAATGTTGCTTATTTTTATGGTAGCTTGCATCTGTGTTATAGTCTGTTAAGTACGAATTTTAAGTGTACCATTTCAATATAGGCAACAAAATGATCGACCCCATCTTGGTCTTTTCATATTTAAAATGTTTAACATTATGTATTAACATACATTGCATGTTAGGTTGTATTTGTTATGTACTAACGTTAGTATATGAACAAGTTATTATTCATAATTCTTTTGACGGGGGATATTGAACTTTACATACTACATATTTACTATGTTATCACTTTTAGTTGGTCTTAGAAATTGTATTGCCATTGACATCACCTTCAACATCATAAAACATCAACATGCAACAACAAGAATGTAAACGTCAACGTCATAATCACTTGACTGCCACAGTCAATTATTGCACTAATAAACAAGTGAAATATTTGAAAGGCCCACTCGAAATTTATAGATTGACTGAATGACTGATGGATGGGTGACTAGGTTCACACTATGTAGTAGGCATCCGTCGACCACTGGTTGGTTGGTTTGTTGGTTCGTGGTGTTGGTGGTTTTAGACAATACTACACGTATCATTCAACTAGCGGCTTCTTGTTTGACTACCATTATATTTCATTTGCTGTTGATTGCTAAAACAGGTCTTTTAACACCATTGATCGGCTGGGGAGACCGATTCGACACTTTTCCTTTTCTGTCCGTAAATGCGGAACAAAACTTAACTTATAATAACAAACAATACGATGGTTGGTTGGTTGTTTAGTTGCGATTGCAGTAAACATTGGATGACGGACTGACTACGGGTAAAGGCTTAAAGGTTTTTCGTTTTTATTAATTTTTATTCATTTTATTTTTGTTTACAATTTGCGGCGGCATTAGTTAGAGTGGATGGAGTGTAGTGGTAGTAGATGGCGGAGTATAGAGTGTGAATTGGATAGTCGTAAGTAATGTGGTTTGGGATTTGTCAGGCGGTGAAGGTGTTGGTTGGCAGCATTGGCGTCGTTTACTTATTTACAGTTTGGATTCATGGTAATGTTTTATTCTTACTACTCGTACTAGTTACTACTACGACTGTTGCTGCTTGTGGTGGTAATTAAATTTATACTCTTTGTAAAAAGTCGTACGCTTGCATACAGAGTTTTATTGTTGTTTTTTTTTGCTGTTCGACAAGTCAGCATAATTGTTTGCACATACTCAAATGTACACTGTGGATAAAAATAAGTAATTAAATCAAAACCTTATTAACCCTTTGTTTTTAAAAAGCGAGCGAAAGGATTCCTTTAGATAAATAATTTGTTTTTTATTTTTTGCTACAATAATAAAATGCACATAATTCCTTTGGAAGAATAATTCTTATCGCTTTCTAAAAGTATTTAATTAATGTTCTCACTCCACCTATTACTAAACTAATACATATTGGCCTATTCCCATAGAAAAGCCTCCAAATTTTATACTACTAACAAAAATCTGTCATAAGACCTTTTCTTAAAAAATCGAATAGGTCTTGTAACTGCAGAGGGACATCTGTTTTAAAAAAGCTGCCGTTTTGTTTTGAGAAACTTCTGTTCTAAAAGAGCTTCTGTTTTGTCAGTGTAGTCACAAATTTGCACAGACATACAAACTGTACATATGTCTCTGCCTGATAAGTTATGTGTACAGACAGACATAAATATATTGTATACTATGTATAGACTAGTATACAAACATAAATGAACTTTCTGCAAGCTTCTATTTTTTTTTCTGTTGAATTTCTCAATTTTCTTTTGGTTTTTGCAATCACTGAGCTCATATTTCATAATTTTCATATTCCTTGTATGTGTCATAACTGGTGAGGAGTATGGTTAGAAACGTATGTATATCGGTTTGTTTATCCATATACAATCGTTACAGTCTGTACTAGAATTACGAGAATCTTAGCAATAGTTACAAGTTTTAAAATTTTTCTTTAGAAATCTGTAATATTTTAAAAAGTTTAATCCTACAACTTTTGTAAACAGAATTTATCTAAATTCATAAAATAGGCATCTTTTGCCATTAGGCAATTGTTATAACTTATGACAAGTTGTTATTTGATGTTGTTACTACCCTAATCCATTTACCCACCCACTGTAATTCGCTTAGCGAGGGACAACTGTTGTGTATGCATTTCGTTGTCTGGGGGCAGTTGGTTTGCAATACGTGGTAAATTGAGTGCTGTAGGTTTGTGCTAAAAAAGACCGACCGCCTGAGTGATTTTCTTTTAGGAATTCAGTCTTGACAGGTAATAAACTTGTGGTCTCTTCATATATGAATCATAATCACAATAGAGTTTATGACTTGAAAAAATTTATATTGTATAAATAATAGAGTCATATGAGTGCACACATTCATTCTATACTTGCATTCATTGCACATTTCTTTTTAGTTAAAAAAAAGAAGAAATTCCATAGTAATCCTTTCTATATCACCTTTTTGACATTTTAGTTATAGAAACTTCATTAACACTTCAAAGACGTGTGCTAAATATTAATATTCATAAAATTTATATGGTGGTTCGTGTGTGTGTGTGTGTAAGAGATATTGAATACAATTGAAACTCCCGGCGGTGAAGGCACATTGTCATTTATTTATTGACAGTTTTAATTTTGTTCATTTGAAAGTTTTTTTGACCTACAATTCTGAAGAGTTTCATTATGAAAAAAATTTTAAAAGTCCCATAATTTTTTATGGGATCCTCAAACTCTAAAAGGAAAATCACTGATTTTTGCATTAAAATATTATATGTACTTAATTCGAAAAAGTTCTCCAAACCGGCGGCTGGTTCTTATTAAGAAAGTATTGACCATCGGAGTTTACCGTATCACAATTTCCTTTTATTTTTTGGAAATCTGAAAAAGTTCCAATAACTATGCCAGATAATGAGCCTTAAAAATCCCTTTCCAACAATACCACGTTTATATAAAGTTCCTTTGGACGAAATGCCAAAAAAATACCCGTTTTTTGCTTCTTAAATTCCCGACATAGTTCAAAAGCCGACACAGGTCGATCTTAGAATTTTGTTATAACTACCCTTAGATATATGCTATCTTTTTTCTTAGATTTCTGAAGAACAAAGTTCAAAGAATCTGAAAAAAAAAATAAATAAATCCCAAGTCTTTTTTTAGAACAACAATTTTAGAGAAATTTGTAAAATCGGAAATGTTAAGATTTCGTATGAAGAAATTCATAATTTTATTTATTTTTTATATTATTTTAAGAAACCAATAGACAATATATTTTATCAATATAAAGTAATAATTTTGTTCGAATTGCAATTTGTTGCCTGCAGCTTTAATTGTGACTGGTCCATTCATAATAAGCGTGTTTAATTTTGTATGTGTTTTCACAAAAATGTAGTTAATTTACTCGTTCTAATGAGATTGAAAAAAAATGTCTATGCATTCCAAGAAATTTTGTTTAACTTTTGTTTTGGTCAGATTTGTGATAAAATTTTTAGTACAATACACTCATAATAACATGTTTGTAAAAAATATGTATACAGTTGACTAAAATTAAATTTAGTTTATTTAACTTTCTTCAATGAATTTAGTTTTTAAACAGCAAAATATTTATTTTAGTAGCCTTACTAATTGGGTCTGATCATTTTTATAGTATGTTATAAACCTGCATTTAAAGTAGGGCGTCATTTTGTTGCCCCAACTCAAATTTTCTTTGGAAAAATTTAATAAAAACTCCATTTTATTAAATGGCTAATATCTCAAAACCTTTATTTATATTCATGAGTTAATGCTAAAAATAAGATAATGACAATAATTGGCATATTAGCGCATAATCATTTAAACATGTACCTACTATTTTCATACAGCTTTGTATTTTTACTACCCTTTAAAAGCAACACTGTGTTTTACTAAGTATAATTTATTCTAGAAAACAGTAAATTTCAAAATTTTAAGTTATTTCAACTGACTTATTATTTTAAGTGTAGATCTTCAACATCCCTCCATATATAAATACCATTTAAATAATACCAGTGAATTTTATTATTGTTCCACAAAGTGAAGTTGTTCCATCCACACCTACTCATTGGTAGTGGACAGACAAACTGATTGTCGCGTTTCTAAGAAGCTACAATTTTTTTTTTATAAATCGATATTCTGGAAAAAAAACACGAAGAATTACAGCAGCGTCATCAAGTAGTACAAGCAAAACGCAATGGAAATTCAATCCATCCATAGATATGCTCCATATAACATCTGCTTAAAATTCAATAAGTTATAGACTTATTATTAAGTATAATTATTTCCTCAGATGCTAATTAGTTTTACACGTTTCACAGTCTTTTTTTAATTTAAATTTTCTTCTCATATTTTTCACTTCTTTACAATTAGTACCATTTTAAACTGGAGTAGGCAGTTGTAGTAGGGTGGCGACATGATGTATATATTTTTCACTTAATTCTTAACATTTTTTTTTTGGATTCTGCTTAAAATTTTAACGCACGATTCTTGGGGAATTTTGTTTTTATTGTGGGTTGCTGCAACATCCAATGTACAACATGCAACGTGTATTCGATCTCTCTGTCTGGCGTGACATTACTATTGACTTTATATGCGACATTACAATATTGTGTGCGTATAGTTTTGATGAATTTAAGGCGCCTGCAATTAACTAATTAGCTGTTTAACACTTTATGCATCATTTTTATGAATGCCCTATAGGGAAATTTTCAAAAAAAAAAAAAAACTGGTTTCAAAAAACCAACAAAATTTATTAACGAATGTGTAGTTTTATTTAGTAAAAACGGTTTATTTAAAAGCGGTATATAGGATATAGAATGTTTTATTTTATTTTTACATTAATTTCATAGAACTGATTTCGGAACATATGTACATTCATATGTATAAGGAGAGAATAGATTCATTGTGATAACTGAATTTCTTGCAAACCGAATTATTTTATATTATTGCAATAAAATTAATTTTTCGTTTTATGGATATTCTTCTAACAAACACTTAACATCCTTCAAAAATCATAGAAAGTTGTACGATAATGTACAAAATTAGTGTTGTGTCGCGCCTTATTCATGCGGCGCCCTCAAGCCAAATTTCTACAGCAAAAACTTTTCAAAATATAAAAAGCCAATATTCTTTCGATAAAAAAAATGTTCTAAAAACCTTATGGATCTTCAAATGGCAAAGCTTTAACATATTTTACCAAAAATATCTTCAGAATTTTAAGGTTAATTCTCTGCGGAAAAAGCTTTATACAGGGAAAACATATACAAAAATTCGTTAGTTTTTATTGGGAAATTTCATTGAAATCAATTTGCTTTTATCAACCAAAAAAGAATGTAAAATTGTCTAGGGAATAAAAAAAGTGATTGTTATACCTATAAATATGTTTTCTTTTTGCGAGGATGGCAAACGTCAGCGATTATAAGCTGACTCAAACCGTAACCGTTTCGAATATCGTAACCGTTAATTTTCATAAATCTTAATTATACAATAACTTTTATGGTTATTTCGATAAAGATTTAAGCATTATGGGAATGGTGTGTATTGGGGCTGATTCCTTAATCGATTTAAATCGAAAACTGTAACCGTTTCAAATACCATAACCGTCATTTTCCAACAACGGTAACAGTAACTGATATCAAATCTCATAAACCAAGTAATGCCGGAACTGCAATAGTTATTCGCTTCGGTTGCCATTATTTTTTTTGCTATATATCAAGAAAAGTTTATGCAGAATTTTCATTGATTTTGTAAAAAAAATAAATATGATTTTTATTTTTAGAATTTTGTCCAAATTTTAAAGAAAAAAATGTGATTTTTAACTACAAAATTTTTTGTTACAGAAATTACCCCTCTAATTTATTTAATTTTAAAACATTTCTCATTTTAAATAAAATAAAAACATTTATCAATGTATTGATTTTACGAATATTTTATTGGTGGTCTACATTCCATTTCAAAAACCATTTATAACCTGAAGGAGTACTCTTTTCGTTTTTGTTATTGTTTAATGGTCTTTCCATTATATTTTAGCATTTAAATTCAGATATTTTAGGCCAACATTTTTGTTATTTATTATACCACCCTGGTCATGACATGATTGTTGTCTGTAAGTTTGTTGTCGTCTCTGTTGCAGTGTGCTAAAGTATAGAACGTGTGGGTGGATGGGTTGATGTTGGCTGCCAGAATGACTGGCTGCCTCACTGTCTATCGCTAACACCTCAAAATGAAAGAATACATTGTAAAGTTTCGTATTCGATTCTAAAAATGTTGACATTAATAATGACTTCAAATTAAATTAATTTTCAACATATTGTGCTTTTAAAATGTAGTATGATGACAAATTTTAGGTCAAATAAATGTCATTAGTTAAATTAATTGAAATTTAATTTACTATAGGTATGAATAATATAAAATTCTTAAGTGTAGACGGAAAATAACTAAAATCGAGTTTTCAAAATGGAAATTTTCAAAGGTTGACTGCTCCTATCTACTATTACCCAGTATTGGGGATAGGAATTGTCAATTTTTTTGTAAGTAACTGAGAGTATTCTCAGCAAACAATACGTTTCGTTTACGTACCGTTTTCCGTCCGCCATAAACGGAATCCAACAACGTTTACGTACCGTTTTCTGGATCCGTAAAAAAACTAGACTAGAAAACGGATTTTAAGGAACATCGAAACTGATTCGAATCCATTGAAATGCCGTCAATAACGGACCATTTGCAGACCGTTGTTTCGGATCAATAACGGAGTTGTTCGTTAAAAGTCCGTCAATGACGGATCGTTTACGGACTGTTATGTCGGATGAAAAACGGAGTTGTCTGTTTAAAGTCCGTCAATGACGGACCGTTTATGGATTCGTATTCGGTACGTATGTGTACCGTTTTTTCAAGAAAAAAAACGGATTATTGTAAATGCCAATTATTTTAATTTTTAATAGCAAATTTTATTTTATTTTATTTAAATTTATTTATAAAGATATTTCAAAAAATAAAACTTTTACAAACTAAATACAACAAATACCAAACAAAATTACAAACAAACACCTTATTTATCTCTAGAACAATTAGAATCCATTAATGATTGCTGTTGTGGCCCAAATTTGAAACTTTTTTCATAAAATCTATTATGAACTGTCAGGCAATATTTTTATTTACAAATCTGTATAAATTTGCACACATCATCGTAAAACTTGTTTTAAATTTCATAAATATTTACCTCATGGATATTTAAGTATTCGTTTTTGACTAAACAAATCCAAAAGTAACGGAAGAAAAACTGATGAAAAAAGGTGGTCCGTATTTGACGGTACAGAAATGGATAAACCAAAATGGAGTCAAAACGTATTGTTTTCGAAATTCAATTATACGGTCCGTTAATGTTCCGTTTACGAACAACCTTTGACGTATACGTATTTTCGGACCACAAACGTACAGTAAAAGCAGGATTCATGAATCCGTGTCAGAGAGTCCGTAAAAATGTTTCTTGGGTTAAATTACAATTTAACATTTAGACTCTTTGGTATAGCCCACAGTGGGAAAATCTGACTTTTTTATAATTATATTCCGAATAGGTCAAATATACAATCATTTTTTTATTTTGTTTTTAATATACAAATTTAGTTTTAGCGAGCCGTAGACAAATTTGCCTAAAGAAAGTCCCCACAGTTCCATCTAATAGTTAAGCCAGTTTTTTTTAAACTTTTTGCAAATAAAAAAAAATATGTGAAAAATTTATGTTATAAGCGATTTACCACAATCCTCAGCTTAAATTTTAGTTAATCCATTTGTTTTTGTTAAATACTGTTTTAGCATAAATCCTATAACTTAAACACAGCCTTTGACTATTCCACTACAGGTATTGCATACATTTTTCTGTATTCAATTCTGTAAGGGCAACTTTTTTATTTTAAATAATCTACCTAATACCATGGTTACAATAATCTATATAGAAATTGGTCAATAATTACAAAGGTGTTAAGAATGTGGGAAACATTTGGCACCATCATTTTACATACCTTCTCTCATATATATGCAATACATATGTGGCTTTGCATACTAACTGCCTCTCTACAGGACAAATTATATTGTATTAATATAAATTTTACAGTATTTACAGTATATGATAGGCATAAAAAATGGAACAACTGTAAAGTACTGTGCAAAGTAGGCGTGGTTATTTTTTTTATTTATTTATTTTATTAAACATATAATTACAAATTATATTTTAATTCCCTTACCGAGCACTAGCAACGAAGGATTTTGGCTCGTAGTAGCGAAAACAGGCCAGAACCTCTGGTGGGAATCGAACCCACGACCCCCGCACTGATAAGCTAGCACGCTACCAACTAGTCTACAGGGGCGCCCAGTCTTAGTTATATTTTGACCAACTTAGTGCTTATTTCAAGTGCATTAACATCTTTATTAAAATTTATTGTAATTTGGAAAATTCTCCTTTTATATTTAACGATTTTTTTTTTCAAAACAAAAACATTGAACTTTTTTATAAAAAAAAAATATTTAAAATTTCAGATTAGTAAAAAATTAAAAATTTTAGAAAAATTTAAAAAGTTGTTTAAAATATTATTCGTATCTAATCAAATGCTATAAGTGTGACATTGATACGATATACTTCTTTTTTTAGAATGGATAGTTGGTAGGGAAAGCCTCATGTGTACCTATGTTGATTTATGTATACAAAATTCTAACAAATCTGATGTACAGGTATACAAATTGTTAAAACATTTCTTTCAATATTTCTAAGAAATCGCACCAAATGCAACAAACCCAAAGAAAAAAAGAAAAAAAAAACTGATTGAACCTGCTGTTTCAATAACAAACAGGAAGATTGGTATAGAAATGTGTAAAAAGGCAATAAATCTAAGCGATGCAAATGAATAAATACGAGTAAGTAATGAATAATGTTTTCGTAAAAATAAAACATCAATTATCATTTGTAAAGTACCAATTGCTTTTCAACATTTCCCAAAGGTTGGTTCCACCATTTTCGACCCAATTTAAATACTTTTAGTGCGTCCACTTAAATTTGATGTCAAAATAACTCTAATGTGTGAGTGTATCTATGTGTTGTATAAATAATGTGAAGCTGGAAAAGAGTTTATGAACATCAAGAAAAAAAAAACTGTGAATATGAATTTCAGTAAAAAATTTTATTGTTCAACCCAAAATAAATATTTGAAAAGACAATTATGTACATTACCACTACATACTTCCAAAAATCTAGGCATGTACTATGTATATTTGTTAATATGTCTATATACGTTCATATACGTATATACATATATGGGGCTTTCCATAACAACTGCTTCTCTATAGTAAAAAGTATATAGTATTAATTTCAATCAATATCAGTATACACTCACCAAAAAAAGACTGTAATGGCAACTGAAAATTTTGCTGTTATTACGGGAAATTTCGCTAATTTGAGCCCAGCGGTTTTTTTTTGCTAATCTTTGCAACACATGTCTTCTGACGTGTAGTACAATGAAATTAGTAGAAAAATTAGTAACCGCTACTAAATTTTAGTATACTTTTTGTAAAGTGGAATTTAAAATCTGTTTGCTAAAATCAGCAAAAAAATTACTAAATATTAGTACAAAATTTTAAATTTATTTTATTTAAATCGAGCATCAAATTTTTTATTTTATTTTATATTTTATACAAAATTAAAAACAAAATCAAAGGCTTAAAAATCTTAAAAACATAAACGAATTAATCATTTTGTTTTTATTTGGTAATTTCTGTTTTGAAAAATATTTTAGTTATTTTCTTTACTTTAAAGGTCAGATTTTAATTGTTTTAAGGGCTGATTTTTAGAACTAAGAAAACTTTTTAGTGCTATTTTAAGTGGACCGTATTCACTTCCGATCCCTTGTTAAATCTATGTAACATTTTAAGGCAATTTAAGTTTTTAAAATTGGTAAATTTATTTGCTAGTTTTAGCAAATCGGTTTTAAAAAATTTGTAAAATGATTTCTGAAATTAGCAACAAAAATTTGTAATTCTGTAAAAACTCTGTAATTTGTAAAATGTAAATACCAAAAAGATTTGCTAAATAATAATTTTTTTACTAAAAATCAGTACAAAAATAAAAAAGTGGGATTGAAAACCGTTTACTACTAACTTTTTTCTCAGTGTATATTGTGCTACATGATACGAATAAAAAATGTAACATCGCTTTAATTTTTCCAAAAAAATAGGTTGAATAGGCGTGGTTAAATATTTAAAATAAACTATTTCTGAATATTTAGTGGAGATAAATCAATTGATCTTAAAATCGGCTAACATTTTTTTTTGTATATTTTTATTTTTATCGCTACATAAAGTTTTAGCATGCTACTTGCTTTCGTTTTAGAGAAATAATTCGAAGTAATTGTTCCATAAACCTATGGGTATGATAAATATGATAAAGATCAAAGGTACTATCAAAGGTACTATAAGTGATTGTAGAACAAATATTTAACATTGTATTTATATTTGATTACTTATATTCTGCAAAACAAAGATGAGTAACAAAATTCAGAAATTTTGCCGAATTTTAGATAAACTCAGTTATGCATTACACTAAAAATTCAGAAGTAGTTCTCCATTAATTTTTTTTTTTCATTTTCCCTTTTACCAATTTGATTTAATTATAATATATTAATAATAAATATAATAAATATACGGTAAACAATTCTACAAGTTTGAGATTGAAACCTTATATTTTTTTTAGCTGAAAAGTTAGTATGGAAAGCCTCAGACGTATGTGTTACACCTGAAGAGTAAACCATTTTTTTTATTTCATATTGATTACCTACCGCAGATTTTAAAACCCTTGTACTTGGTCAGCAATCACACAACTTTGAACGATGTAATACACGATTCACTTAAACACAGACATACATACACTCAGTGATATTTAATTAAAGGTAGTAAACTTTATAATTAAAATATGGAATGTGAATTCTTAAACTCTCATATTCTAAAAACTCTCAGGAACCTTCAATTTAAAAAATTTCTAAAGCCGCGCTTACATCAAAAATCAAATCTCGAGATATGCAAAAATAAAAAAATTCTAAAGATTTTAGAATTTAAAGAACATTTTCTGACAACTTTTTACGTGTAGAAAATGTTTTATATTTTGTGACCTTTAGAAAAACCGCTAATTGGAATTCAAATAGAAATAAAAGCTATTTTAAATTGAAATATTTATTTATGAAATGAAATTATTGAATTTTAGAATAGTTTAGTACGAGGATATATACATACGCGTTTAATTGATATTTTCATTCGATTTGAGCGAGTAGGTGTTTCGGTTTTTTTCTCCTATATTTGAAAAATTTTGAACGGATGGTAAGTCTGGATTCGAAAAATTTGCAATATTTCTAATTTATCAAGTACTTTTCTACAGTAGGCAAATAAATTTAAATTTCGCAAATTCCAGTCGGACTTCCAAAAAAAATAATTTTATAACAACTCAGTTTTTTTCCTGAAATTTGAGATGAGGGCGATTAGAAAAACTATGTGTCTCTTTCTGTGGTAGGTGAAAACAGGACATGAACACCCAAAGAAAAATTCAGTTCAAATATATATATTAAATAGAATTATATTTTCGACAGCAAGGATTGGGATCTCTGAGTGGAAAATCATTTTCCTACAAAGAATGCTCTTCCGTTTTTTTTCTCTCTCGCTCTCTCTCGCTTTTTCTTTCTGGCTCTCTTGCGCTCTCATTCGCTCTCTCTTTCGATGTTTCTCGCTCTCTCGCTCTCGATATTTCTCTCTCCCTCTCTTTTTTTCTCTTTCTCGCTCCCTCTCTTTTACTCTCTTTCTCGCTCCCTTTCATTCGCTTTCTTTCTCTCTTTCTCTCGCTGTCCCAATCTCTCTCCCTTAATTTAGCTCTATCTCTTTCTTGCTCTCTTGCCATCGCTCTCTCGCTCTTTATCTCTTTCTATATTTCTCTTGCTCTCTCGCGTTCCCCCACGCTTTTTATCTCGCTCTCTCGTGTTCACTCGCTCTTTCTCTCTCTGTCTCGCGCTCTCTCTCTCGCTCTATCTCTTTCTTTCTATCTCTATTCCTCTCCCTCTTTTCTCGCTCTATCTCTCTCTCGATCTATCTCGCTCTATTGCTTTTCCCGCTCTCTCTCTTTCGCTCTTTCGCGATATCTTTCTCCCGCTCCCTTTCTCTCGCTTTCTTGCTCTCTCTCTCACTCACTTTCTCTCTCTTTATCGCTTTTTGTCTCTCTCTCTCTCTTGCTATATCTTTCTTCCTCGCTCTCTCTTTTGCCCTCTCTCTCGTTCTTTCTCTCTTACTCTGCCTTAATAGAGAACTCTTACATTCTAGATATAATTTTCTAATTTTTTCATAATCGTATTTATTCTAGAACCTATTCCATAGAACTAGTTCTGAAACCCTGATGTGATAAAATTTTCTAAGCACCAGATTTGTGTTTAGCATAGAAATGGGTATCATAAAAACAACCTTCATTTGTGTTATTATTCAAGATTGTTAAAAAAAGGAGTTGTCTTTAATTAAATTACACTGAGTGTAAAATAAACTTTCCTACGTTCAACAGCAGCTGGCAGCAGCCTAAACATTTAACTATGAAGTGTAGTAGATGTATAAATGTAGTATAACTTATCTATCTGTTTGTCTATATGTAATATACTCGTACTATTTGACTTGTTGACCATCAGCAGCTCAACCGTTCAGTTTTATTTTATAACTATCTAAACGATCATCATTATTATATTGTATTTATCTGTCCACATTCGTTGCCCCTTCAGAGATTTGTCCATCTATCCATACAAAGCGATAAACGAACGAACGAACGATCGAACTTTTAGTTTCTATTCTGTTTTAATGACAATCATTGATTTACACTTGTAAAACACTTGAGTTTATGGAGATTTTTATACGTTTAGGTTATGTTATTTTTTCCCACAGTCGGTCAATGGACAAACACCGTATGTCATGAATATTGAATATTTTAGTTTTCTTTAAATTTTGTATGGCGGTACATTTTTTTAGAAGAATACACTCAGAAAAGAAGTTTACAATTGGATTGATTTTTAAACAGAAGTTTAATATTGCATTACGGTTTGTAAAATTCATTTGAATTGCTAGGTTTATAAATTGAAGGTCTAGAAATAATAAGGCATTCTTGAGAAGGACAATAATAACAACTATATTTGATGATTTTATAGATATTTTTAGGTTTTTAGCAGATTCGCTTTTTGTTTCATGAATTTTCCTAAATTTTAGTGGTTGTAAATTCCACTGTTGTGTGATTAGTTTCTGAAATTTTACACCCCCTCTATGAAATATCAGTTGCAATTAAGGATTTTATTCTTTAAAATATCTGTACTTTTGCTTCAAAAGAATGTTTTTGTTATTTCAAAGCTTTTGTCAACTGAACATATTTAAGCGCCGATTAATTCTCAATACTCAGGTACATATTGTTTGTTTACCATAAATATCTCTGAATACACATTCAATCATCTCAATAATAATGTGTATAATAACGAAGAAAAATAAAATTCATTTTTTGTTCATGCCGTCACTATCCAGCTTCTTGTATGGATCGAATTTAAAAATACTCTTGAAAATAATTAGAAATTTCAATAACAATAGGTGCGCTATTATTCAAGGGCCTGCTTTATTTACAAAATAAAAAAAAATATATACTTTTTTATTCTTCTTCTTCTTGAAACTAGTTTAATAACAGTAACATGGATAGATTGATAATTCCGCGAAGTTAAATTGTGAAAACAAAGTTTCGATTGTACGATAGAGTTTTTACGGATTTCTATATTTTAAGCAAACCAATCTCACTTTTAGGTCTGAAAAATGTGGAGTAATAAACTATAGAAAATAATGAAAGGTATTTTAATAATCTATTGCATAGGAGAGAAAGAATATTGAAAAGCTTCGAAGAATTTTGAAACTTGGGCCGCCTAATTTATACCGACATTTTACTGCATTGTTGCATTTTATGTCAAGATAGAAATCGTTAGAGACTTCTTTTGCTATGGTCGCCTAATTTATACGGACATTTTACTGCATTGTTGCATTTTATGTCAAGATAGAAATCGTTAGAGACTTCTTTTGCTGTGGTTGTAATAATGGTCAAATAATA
Source organism: Eustalomyia histrio (assembly GCA_949748255.1). Lineage (NCBI taxonomy): Eukaryota > Metazoa > Arthropoda > Insecta > Diptera > Anthomyiidae > Eustalomyia > Eustalomyia histrio. The sequence goes on from OX456527.1 coordinate 127,179,879, forward strand.
AAATAGAAGGCACCCCTCTCCATTTCTATATGCTGACTAAATTAAGGTTCATAGTTGAGAAAAGTCGAACTAATGATAGAGGTTCTTGGATAATTCTTTATCGATGGCAACATTCAATTCATTTTAAGTGTATTTCTTTTAGGTAGGCCAATAGTTAATTAAAAAACTTCCCCTTTACATTTAAAATGAAGTTATTTAATTAAAGTAACTAAATTCAGTATGTACAATCAATACCCGTATTTTGTAATAAATATATACTTTTATTTAAGCATCATATTTTCATAAAATTGTGAACCCTTATTAATTCAGACTTTCTCTGGCAGAATGTTAAGTATGACCTTCAAAATAATTTGGTGTTTGTAGAACGTGTAGTTTAGTTATACTATATGCTGCAAGCAAAAGCAACAGCAGTCGTCGTCCCTCGTAGTAGCAGCTGCTTTGGTAAACATCTGCAATTCATGTGAAATTGGTGCTGACCTCATCCTTGCTAAATTGCTATTATACCATTCTATTGTAGTCTTATCATCCTATAGATAGTTTAGATATAGTATTTATAGTACTTTTAGTTAGAGTTGTTTACTACTACAACGCCTATTGTTTTGCACATTTAGCACGAGCTAAAAGCACTCACACATACAAACAGAGTAAAATACAAGCGGACAAACAGACATAGATTCTTTTGAATTGAAGCAGCAGCAGCACCTAACGGTTTGCCAAAAAAAAAAACATACAATAATAATAATAAAACCTTTGAAAATACATTCATTTGGTTCTTTATCGTCATTGGATGGATGGCTGGTAGGTAGGTTGGTTGGTTGGTTGGATGAATGTATTTTATAGTATTTCAGTGTAAAGACTATGAAAAAGAACGTGTTTTAAAACATCAAACAATTTACACACACATTTAACTTCATCTTCTTCTCCTGTGGTATTTGTATCTTTAAATGTTTGTGTACAAATTTTAATTCTTTAGAATTTTTGAAAATTTCATTTCATGCTGCCTCTTGAGACTACAGGTGCAAAAAGAAAGAAAAATAAAAAATAAAACAAAGATTATGGAATGTTGGTAGAAAGCATTAGCAGCGGCACTTAAGAGAGATGGAGTACACGTAAAATGTGATAACTAAATTGTTTTCGTACGGTACGATTTGTTTTTGTTCGTTAAATAAACGAGAGCTTAATACAGTATTGTGTGAAAAGTCCTTTTGTCAATTTAACGCCTACAATGACCACACAAAGTAAAAGGATATTCTTTAACATAAATCTTTTAAAGATTGTATAAATATCTGTAATCGATTCGTACTTATTGTACGCCTAGTTACACCTCATGTTTTAGTGTAAATTTTTCTACTTTTTCCAAATCGATAATTTAGTCATTAGTATTTTGGTTCAAAGATGTTGCAGGATTTTCCTAATTATCTCTACTTAAGGGATTAAAAAATAAAATTTTAAGAAAAGTTATTTAATTCTTAAGTAAAAATTATAACGAACAAAATTTTTCTATGAATTTTATTTTTACCATCACTTTAAAAGTCTGGTCATTTACTTCAAAAGTAGTGTTAATATATTCAATAAATAATAAAAACATTCCATTTCGTAGGCATTTGTTTATGGCCGGAGCTTTAAATGAATTAATTATTTACTTTGATTCACAGCTTTTATTCTTTTGTCATGTATAAACATGAATTTCTTATGAATTTATTTCTTTTAGAATTATCATTTAGTTGAATCATCAATTCAACTCCATAAAGCTGAAAGATCTTCTTTTATTAATTTTGTAAAAGATAAAAAGAAATGTTGTTATTTATATTATTCTAATCTCATTAACTATGGATGGGTTGTGTCTAAGACATCATTATTATTCCTCTAGAAGATGATGCATCTTGAAAGTGTTGCCCTTAAAACACACTTAACATCTTTAACAAATTGAATGAAAGGACACTTTAATCAGCCATTTTGTAAAATATTCAAACAAATAAAATAATTAAAATTTATTATAATTTGTAAGGAATGAATTCATTATACACGGAAGAAACATATTCATTGTAACAACCGAATTTCTTGTCGACCGAATGGTTTGGTTGCAGCAACCGAATTATTTGGTTGTCGCCAACAAATGTATTCCTGGGTAAATTAAAAAATTATGTTCCAACCGAAATTCTGTTGCATTAATCGAATTTCTGTCACCACAAACAAAAATATCGATGACCACAACCGAACCAAGCGGTTGGCAAAAAATTCGAATATCACAATGAATCTGTTTTCTCTGTGTAAGAATGAATTTTATTAAATATTAAGATTAAGGAATAAAGCTAAGTTCTAAGACACTTTGTACTCATTTGAGTTACATTTTATAAAGCTGAATTCGATTTTGAGCTAATTAAGCACATATTGAATTGATTCTTTTAAAGCTCTGCTTACTGCTGACTTGACTGATTGTATAAATATCAGATTTCTCTTATTTTTCAAAAGATCCAAAACAATCCGATGTGTTGACGTTGTTGTCGTATCGAGAAATGCAACCGTTGATGAAAATACCAAAAATAAAAACAACCGAACTTTAGTTTATTTTCTACGTTATTAACTCGTTTATTTGATGTTTGTAATTCCCAGGCTTATTGACGTTTTATAACTAATAATTAACTCTGATGATGTTGATAATGATGATAGAAATATTTTGATGATGATGATATAAATATTTTGGTGTTGTAAGGGGAGGGGGCGGGGGATATTAAATATTTGTTACTTACGTGTTTGTGAGATATCTGTCACTGAGACTGTTCCTTCTGCAGCTAAGTATATGGCTTTGTTGTGTGCACACTGTGACATTATTACATAATCTTCTACTGTACATAATGCACCAGAAATCACCACCTGTAAAAATAATTAATATTTGTCATTATAATTAACTATGTATTAGTAATAAATATGCGTATTCAAAACAGTTGTGATCGAAATTATAGTAGCAGATACGATGCATAACTTCCAAAAGATTTAGTAAACTGTAACTAAATTTTTAAGTTTTCTTATAAAGACTTGAGATTTATGGTTTACTTAATGATTATTTTTTTTTTACTATTTTCCAAGTTGAACTTGAAAATCATTTGTCAAAGAATTGGAAAAACAAACTTTATTTAAAATCATTTTATTGAGCTTGCAACGAATGGTTTTATAGTACAATATATGCGTTGTGGTGTAATGGTTAGCGCGTTGGACTGTTACATAGAAGGTTGTGGGTTCGATTCCTTGCGACGGCAACATCAATTTATAAAAAATAACATGTGTGATTTTTCTCTAGCTCATACATATCGCAACGACCTCCTTCGGTGTTTTAATAGCACTTAACTCCACCGAAGTAAAAAGCTAAAAAACTTCAACAATTTTCGCCAACTCCCTATCAGATGGCGAGCAATAACTGTTCTAAGATTTATCATCTCGCGCAATTACAGTGTTGCCATATTTAAAATCTTTCATCTTACACCAACTTTAATCTCTCCCCTATCCCCTTTCCAAAGAAAGCAACACATTACTCGTAAGTCCCGTTTTACACTGAGCAACTTTTGTCGCGGCGATTCTTGTCAATTCTCTTTTAAAGTTGCCTTTAATTTCATACATAGAAACTTTTTTCAGCAACTTTCGTCTACATTTGGTTTAAAATGAACGAAAAAAAAAACGAAGAATTAAAAAACAAAACGTATTGCCGAGAACAAGCAACTCCGTACCAACCCTCACTATTCTTTCCCCTCTCTCCCACAAACTCAAGAGTTGCGCGACAAATGTTGCTCTGTGAGAAACGGGACTAAGTAGGAAGAATTTCCTAAATGCTGCTTCTCTTTAAAAGAAAAAAATATTGCATTATTTTTGTTTTTTTCCCAATTGATTTTTTGTACAGTTTGAAAAGACGCACAAGAATATTGCGTGGTGTAGGGATACCTGTACAGATTGACTTATTGAAATGAGAGCATACTTTCAAGTCCATTTCTGATGCTAACTATGTTTTTTTTTCTCTCACAACTGTATGTTTGCATGTTTGTTGTGTGAGCACTTTTAACAAACTTTGTATGTTAAGTCAAAGTCTGCAGTATACAATTTTTCTTTCATAAACGTTTTTAACGGTATTTTTGCCCGTCCATATCTATCTACCACATCTCATATCTATCGCGCAGCATCAACATGTTTTCGTTATATATTTTTCTGTTGCTTTTTCGTTATCGCACACTAAATATCAATGTTCATTATGAAAAACATGTTGTCATCAATTTGTTTTCTATCATAATAAATAAAATTAAATAATATTGATTTGTTTGTTGTTGTTTTTGTTTTGTACAGGTATGTAGTTAATTAAATATTTTCGATGTCACTTCTTCGTGTTAAAAAAAAAAAAATTATGTGGAATTTTGTATGTGATGTTCCACTTCCGAATAATGCCAATGTTTAACACAGTTCAATGCCATTTTAGAATCATTAAAAATCGATGAATTATGTTTTTTTTTTTTTTTAAATACTAATTGTAAGAATGTGGAATGGAATTTGCAAGTTCCCAAAAAAAAAACAAATTTTTTTTACAACGACTTCAATAATGAGTGAAATATGTTTAAAGAATTTTTGAGATAACAACTACAAAACAACGTGGGCAGGTAAAAACAAAAACAATTATATATGTCAACAATTTAGATTAATTAGACCCAAAGGGGTTTTAAAATTAAAAAAATAAAAAAATAACAAATGGTAGTGAATAATTGCCCTGTTGGAAATTGTAACTTAAAGATAATATTAGTAGTGCGTATTAAGATACAAGTCAGATCATGTAGATATTTTACCAAAGACCTCTTAATGACATGTCACTATTAACATTTGCCAATTGATTTTGTGTTTGTGAGTGTGTTTATCGGTGCCTATGCGAACATAGCATGAAGACATCTTAATGGCATTTTCAAATGGGTCTTTTTTTAAGCGATTGGAAACTCTCCTTCTGGTGGAATATTAGACTTCCAGTCAGATTTGATTTTAATTGAAATTAATTGATAAGATGCATATATCAGTTGTTCTAAACGATTAGACCTACTAGTTGAAATGTTGAGAATCTCTGCTGTAGATAACAGTAAATTAACTTTATTATACGATACCTTATTTATATATTTATGAGGGGGAAAGAAAGGGAATACCACCTTCGTATTAGTTTCTTTAAAGACATTTACTTAATGTATGAGTTTTATTGTAACCATTAAATGTTATTTCACTTCCCCATCTTCATCTCTTTGTTCATTTCACCTTCTATAGACTCTAAATGTTGTTATTGTTTTTGTTTACATGTTATTTTTCTATTGCCTTGATTATTTATTACATCGAGTTTTGTCGATAATTACCAAATAATGCGTTTTTTCGATTATGTATTTTGGTTTTGTTCTTGTTCGATTATAGTTAGTTAGTTGTGGATAAAAACGAGGTTATTTCGGTTAGGAAACAAGTCATAAATAATCAAATGTTTTAGTAGTGGCGCATTGTAATGGAAACTGAAATTGTATCGTGTAAAATGATAGTGTGTAAACTGGTAGATAAGAAAGTAATTATATATAAATTACCTATAATATCGACTCTAATTTTCTTCAAGGTGAATATTAACTATAAAGATTTACAACATTTAATTCTTAAATTGCAAAAAAAATAATAATAATTCTAATAAGTATCTGAATGTGCTGAGGAAAAAACGTTTATTTAAAATATTTAATGGAAAATTTCTCGTCAAATTTTGCTGTAGGTGTTAGTTTGGTTACACAAGAAAAATCGGATGAGAAGATACTTATCGAAACCGATTTATGTATGTTCAAACGTAGGACATACATTTACGCCCGAAAGTCGACTTGTTGTGTGCTCTCATGTAGATTCAAATTTTGTTGAGGATGTGATAATCGGAAGTCCTTTACTTCCAAACACTCGCCATTTTTCCCAGGCTGATTTCAGTCAAGACAAGATTTCTTTAGAAAACCTTTGGCCTACTTCATAGTTTAATCAGTTTAACGGCCCTTTATGACCTCACGTTTGGGATTGAGGAATTTTTAAATTATGGTGAATACAATTTGGCACACTTAATAGATATGCAGACAGCATTTAACAACATTTAAATTTCCAGAAATTGCACTCACAGGTTCGGAAAATCATCTAATGATAAACCATACTAAGAAATCGCATGATAGGTGGCCGTTTTGTGTCGCCTTCCTACATTTGAAATACTTAATCGTTAGTTTCAACCTTTAGAGGAGGTCTAGGCAGCCCAAAATACCTGGTTGTTTTGCGTAGTGCCATTTGAATCTAATTTACACTACCTTATTCCATCGAAGGGCCTCGTAAGAGTATTGAACCAATGGGCTACCGATTGCGGCGATCAATTTCTGGGAAACTGTTCTCTTTGTCAGAAATCAAAATTCTTCAGTTGTGAAGCAGCACCGAAATTAGGAAGTGTAGTCTTAAGTGCATTGAATATGGCAAAGTTCTGTGTCGACAACTTGCGTTAGAGAGTGAGGGAAGCTCATCTAGGCTTGTAGCCAAGCCAGAAATTAATTGGAAAGACAACTGCAGTAGTTAAAGCGACTATTGGCGGCGACTTGGGGGAAAGATCACACACCCAAAATATGTATAGATGGTAAATAGGGTCGCAGATTCAAGCCTGAATCAGCCAGACGTACGTAAACGTATGTCTGTATAGCAATAGAAGATGAGTTGTTTTTTTATTTCATTTTTATGCATTGAACGAAAATCTCTTCAAAACAGATTTTCATTGTGTGTATATTTTTAATGCATAAGTATGAAACAAAAAACAAAACATATTCTATTCTTATTTAATTTATTAAATTTGCTAAACAGAGGAACGTTTACGTCTGGCTAATCCAGACTTAAAGTATTACTGTACAGCCTCATGGACATGGCGTTATTCGTGAGAATGCTTTGAGGATACCAATATATTAAGGTTAGGACATAATGGTAACATCAGAGTGAAGAATTTCGGCCACATAGCTCTGCTACGGATTAGAGGACATCATGTCGGATACCGCATATTTTTTGGGACTTAGGTTCTAATAGAAATATCATCCAGAGAGTATTGGGAAAACCGTAGAATGGAGCGGCACAAAATATTTTGGAAGCGAAGTAGAGAATATAAACCTGGGATTAGAATAAATTTATTAGGATATGAAGGATCATTTAGGTGACCGAGAGAAGAAAATGCTAAATGGAAACTCAGGGTGATAATGACAAAGTGTTGGAAGACAACTTGCACTTTCTTTGTCAATGTTCTGCACTAACGCGTAGTCGTTTTAAGTGCTTTAAATCCTATTTGGATAACTATGGTTCTCAGTAGAAGTTTGTCCCAAGCTTTGTACCAACAGAAATCGTGTTTTTAAAAGGGCAAAGTTTTGATGAATCTAGACGTACTGAAATTAAACTACAACCCAAATTAAACTTTAGACTGGGAGACAATTCCTTAGAAAGGATTATGTACGCAACACTTTCGAACATAATTCCAAAAACTTAATGACATGTCACATAAAAATGTGGATCAATAAGTCTGTGACTTTTCGAATTTCCCACGTAAATATATGAAATGCAATACTGATCCCATCAAGTGCCACCTGTTAATAGACTACTGTCAAGTTTCGCCATTTACTTTGCGTTTAACAGCTGTTCAAAACATACAACCTCGTAGATTTTTTAAAAATGGACAAAAGTGAATTTCGAGTGCTGATTAAACATTCTTTTTGCGCCAATAAATCAAGGAAAAGCTTGATAAATACTATGGGGACTCTGCACCATCGATTTCAATGGTAAAAAAGTGATTTACTGACTTTCGTTGTGGTAGCACAAGTACAAATGGCGCTGAACATTCTAGACGGCTAATTGAGGTCAATACACCCGAAAATGTCGAAAAAATCCACAATATGGTGTTGGTCGATCGAAGAGTGAAAGTGCGTGAGATTGTTGATGCCATAGGCATTTCATATGGCAGTGTGGTTTCGATTTTAAATGATCAGTTGGATTTAAGAAAGCTGTCTGTAAGATGGGTGCTGCGTTTGCTCTCAATTGTCCATAATGCACGGGTGCACACGTGTGTAGTCTCAATGGTAAAATTCCATGAGTTGGGCTACGAATTGGTACCTCATCTGCGATATTCTCCGGATTTAGCCCCCAGTGACTATTTCCTATTTCCAAACCTAAACAAATGGCTCGGTGGAAAGAGATTTAGCTCCAAAGATGAAATTATTAATCAAACAAATGCCTATTTTATGGACCCCGAAAAATCCTATTTTTTGGAAGGGATACAAAAATTGGAGAAACGATGCAAAAAAAAAAAATGTGTTTCATTTAAAAAGTCACGGACTTATTGATCCATCCACGTATTAGAAGTAGTTTTTGGAGAAATTTAAATTTTGATCTTTATAAGATTTTTAAAATTTATTTTGCTAACAATATTCTTTTATGGAAATAAATAGTTCCACTGTTACTTAGTTTTTGCAAAAATCCTCTGACTTTCAATACAATTAATCCGCCACTAAATAAAGCTTTTAACAGCTGATGAAAGCGTTTTGCTTTTTAATTTGAAAACCACTGCTTTACAGTACAATTTTATTGTAATGCAAATGATAATAATGGTAATAAATTTATTTATGCACTTACAAATAAAAACAACAGCCTTAACTGATTCGTCATTCATTCGGTTAAAATTTAACATAGTTTTTAGTTTTAGCCATTCACTGCTTTGCAGTAAAATCTATAATTTTTGTTGTTGTTGTTGTTGATTAGCATAAACTGTTTCACACCCCTTTAAACGTGCATTAAACATAATAAAAAATATTTAATTTCATGAAAACAAGAAAAATAAAATATCGAAATATAAAAAAAAATAAAAAAGAAAAAAACAATTTTACAATAATAAATTAATAAAAATTAAGTTAACACACACACTTAGAGATATACATATATAGAGATATACTCTTACAAATCACTGGCTATAATATCACTGAGAATTTTGGATAATTTTACAATATTTTTTTCTTTTAAATTTCTTGACATTTTTTTAATCTTCACTTAAATATTTATTTAATATGGATTATATTATCATATCATATTTATTTTCACTATTATTCATATTTTGTTGATGGATTTTTAAGATAATTTTCAATCATTTGTTTTTATTATTATTATTATTGTATTTTGATCAATAAACTACAGTTGTGATGGGTGGCAGTGATGGTAGAATTGGATGTAAATAGTATCACTCGTAATAAAAAACAAATACATCATATGTATGATATTTTATATAAATGCTTGCTAAGCGGACTCAAGTAACGGTATAATTTTGTACAAGTGGTCTAAACGTTGTGGTAGAACTGTCACGACTAACACAAACATTAACATGTACAATTTGTACAACTTTGCATCTTGCTTCTCATGTACTATGCCTGCACTCAGGCAGATGACAAATAATCGACAATCGACATTTCTGCTCTATCATCAATACTTTTTTTCTGCTTCTTCCTCTACTTCTTCATTGTTGTTGTATTCATGAGATTTTCTTTCAATATATTTAAAACATGTCAAAAGTTGGTGCTTGCGCATGCATTATTATAAACTGTTTCTGGCATCAAAACAAACTTCTAGTTTACTTCTTTACTCTTCATTCATATTCACCCTGTATTGCTCTATTACATATTAAACTCTCTTAAATTTGTTCGTAGATATCTTGTTTGCAACAAATTTACCTATAAAAGTTTGCTTATGTCAATATGAAGAAAATGTTGTATGTTGTTTGTTTTTTTTTTAAAGATTGGGGATGATAAGAAGTTGGTACTTTTTGCTTGTTTGATATATTGAACACTCAAAAGTACTGATGTAATACAACGGGTCATTTGGATTAGTTATTTTAAATTGATTTTATTTTCAGTTTACTGAAATTATGCTCCGGCATATAAATGGCGCCCAACCGTGAGCTATGTAATAATTTTTAATTTTATGTAAATCTATACAAAGTATGAGGAGAAATCTTAGCAGATCAGATAGAACTAAGTTTTAGATATATGTATATTATTGGTATACTCCGGGGAAAAAGTTTCATCATAGTTTTAAAACAGTTAAATTGGATGAACATCTATAAAGAACTGTCATTTTTATGAAGTTGCCATAAATATAAAGAATACAGAGAAAAAAATCATAGTTAAATCAATAAGCAACTTTTTTATCAAACAATATTTAAACTAAGTATGAATCTTATTAAAGTAAACATGATTCTAGTTTAAATAAGCTTTTTCGTCTTTGATAGAAACATATTTTAATTAAATGCTTGATGTTAAAATTTATTTTTCTCTACTATGTCTTTATTTTACCTTTTTGTGATTTATTTTTATTATAATAATTTTAACAAAATAGCAAATTTTCTATTTGCAAAAAAATAACATCGCGAAATGCCGTGTTTTTTTAAATTTCTCAGACTGGGCTTGATGACGCCGCAGTGCCGTAATGTTAGTCAAACACTTTCAATTTTGTTTTTCAGTTCCGTTGGATATTGAGCAAATTTATGTTAAACGATTTAATACCTGGCAACACTTAACTGTGTATTATTTTCCAATTAGTTTAAAAGATTTCTAATGGGAATGGCCAATTAATAAAACATACAATGTATGTGTTAATACCCTCTTAAAGTTGCACTAGATTCTCTCTCTTTATCGTATTTGAATTATAATTTTATAGTTTCAAACGTGTTGCAGATAGGTTTTATTACAACAAACGAGAGAGAAAGTTGTACATGTATGAAGGGTTGCAACAAGACTTCAAACCAATTTGAAGTTCGAAAACATTTTATGTTACAACACAACTTTTGCCAGTATGAAGAGAACATGTTTGAGGGAAAATTATAAATTTGCAGCAAAACATTCATTTAAGAATCTTAAAATTTCAATTTATATTTTTAACATGTTTTTATGTTTTAGGATTATCTTAGAATCCATTAAATGAAATTTAAGATCAACTAACATAATTATTATTTATTATTAATATTTAAATTTGAGGGTTACCCAGTCAGAAAAATATAAACGGAAAAGCGCTGGCAAGCCAATTTAACAGGTAGTACAAGTGCTAGCAAAATATGCTTTCCCAAATCTCAAAATGATAACATCATAAGACAAAAGGCTTAGGCTATTCAAAAAGCGTCGAAAAAGCGCTATTTTTTTTAAATATATTTGAAAAATTTTTTTTTTTAATTTTTGTGGTCATACCCGGCTCGAATCCAGGCCGTCATATTGTGTGACGAAGCTCAACCCACTAATCTGTCAGTTGACTCCTGTCAAAATTTGAACAAGCTGCATCATTGAGTTTGTGTTTGACAGCCATTGCTTTGAAGATTGCGGAGAAAATTGAAAATGGCAGTATAAATGGCTTAAATCCATGAATTGCTCCCTTATCCGCCCTATTCTCCCGATTTAGCCCCGAGTGACTATTTTTTGTTTCCAAACCTCAAGAAATGACTCGGCGGAAAGATATTTGACTCCAACGATGAAAACATCTCACAAAAAACCTATTTTGATGACCTCAAAAAATTTTATTTTTTGGAAGGGATACAAAAGTTTGGAGAAACGTTCAATAAAGTATATAGAGCTTAAAGGAGCCCATGTTGAAAAATTAAATTATTAAAAGTTACGGACTTATGGACCCACCCTGGTACATGACAGCTAAAAACGTTAATGCATGATAACTGCTGCACGCAGAGAAAAACATGGTTGCAATATGATCACTGCTAAAATATTGTGTTTGCTGCAATCGGGTATGGTTGTCACAACCAAGTTATTGGTTTTCTAATCATCAACATGGTTACTACCATCATTATTTAGTAAATATTTTACTATTTTATGATTGGCACCTTCTTTTTTATATCACGATTGGCTGTAACCATACTGTGGTTACAAAAATTATGACTGTGACAAAAATATGATAATTATGCAACGATAAAATGCTGGTAACAATCAATAAATAATTATACATCAAATAAAACATGACTTTAAAATTTACAGTCATAATATTGTCTGAAAAAATCTGGAAAATATCTTTCACAAAAATTCATATATTCTGAAGACTTTGCATCATGAAAAATACTTAAATTCTAAGGACTTTTTCTAGTAGAAATATTCTTAGATTCTAAAGACTTTTTCTTAAAGAAAAATGTCTAAAAATTTTCTTAAAAAATCTTAAAAATGTCTAAGATTTTTTATTACAAAAAATGTCTAAGATTTTTTATTAACAAAAGTCCACAAAATCAATTTTCTTGACAGAAAAGTTTTAGAATCTGTAATATTTTCCTTAACAATTTTCTTCAAAAAGTCCGTAATATAATGTTTTTTTAAAGGGTGTCCCAAGAAGAACGCAATTTTTAAATCTGGCAACATTCGAAGTGTCATTGTTTGACATTTCATCAATTGTTATTGTTTGCTAGTAGAAGGTACGAGGTTAGTAAAAATGGAGCGCTACACGAATGAACAACGCATTCTCATTGTGAAATTGTTTTACCAAAATGGTGAAAGTTTTGCGGCTACAGTTCGCAAATTGCGATCAATTTGGGGTCACAATAATGCTCCAAAAGAGTCAACTGTAAAGAGATTAATGGATAAATTTGCCGAAACTGGGTCTGTTAGTGATGTAAAGACAACAACGCGCCATCGACCAGGTCGATCGACCGAAAATGTCGCAGATGTACGTGATGATGTCGCTCAAACTCCATCCACCTCAATTCGACACCGAGCTCAGCAAATTGGTGTCTCCAAATCCACTTTGCAGCGAATTTTGACGAAAGATTTGCATCTTCATGCATACAAAGTTCAATTGACTCAGGAACTGAAGCCAGCTGACCATGGACAGCGAAGAGAGTTCGTTAATTGGGTATTGGAGAGACAACATGAAAATGCTGATTTTGCCGATAAAATCATCTTCAGTGACGAGGCCCATTTTCATCTTGATGGCTTTGTCAATAGGCAGAATTGCCGCATTTGGGGTGAGGAAAATCCTCGAGTGATTCACGAGAAGCAAATGCATCCTCAACGTGTCACTGTGTGGTGTGGTTTTTGGGCTGGAGGAATCATTGGACCTTTTTTTTATGAAAATGAGGCAGGTCAAGCGCAAAAAGTCAATGGTGTTCGGTATCGTGAAATGATAACCAGTTTTTTCTTGCCTAGAATTGAAGAAATGAATGTGGAGGGCATGTGGTTCCAACAAGACGGCGCCACATGTCATACAGCCAGAGAAACAATTCAATTGCTGCATCAGTCATTTCCCGGTCGTGTTATTTCGCGTTTTGGAGATCAGAATTGGCCGCCTAGATCGTGCGATTTAACACCATTAAATTTTTTTCTTTGGGGTTTTTTGAAGTCGATGGTTTACGCGAATAAGCCGACGACGACTCAAGCCTTAAAAGAGGAAATTGGACGCTGCATTAATGAAATACCGCAGCATTCATGCAAAACGGTCATTGAAAATTTCATTAAAAGATCGCGTGCATGCCAGCAAAGTCGCGGCGGCCTCATTCTGTCTACTTTACGATATAATAAAGTTTCACGATTTTTTTTTTAAATATCTGTGTTTTATTTAAAATTTAAAAATTGCATTCTTCTTGGGACACCCTTTAGAAAAAACATTTCTAAAGGAAATATTCTTAAATTTAAAGAGCTTTTTCATAGTTTCTAAGAACTTTTCCTTTAAGAAATTTTCTTAGATTATGGATCATATAATGGTAATTTAGGAATCATAATATAGTTATGAGGGACAATTATATGATAACATTTTAAGCATACTATGATTACATGCAATAATATTATGATAAATTCAATATAACATGTTTATTCAGGACCATAATATGGTAATTTTTGAATCATAATATACCTGTAGGGACCATATTATGGCACAACCATAAACCCAAAAATATATGATGCTCTTCAAATATGATTGCCCCAACCATGTTTCTTCTTTGCGTGTGGGTAGTTAATATAAGATCCTATCCTTGCCTACGTGTTCTTGTAAACTTTAAGCAAAAAATTCTTATTCGCAAGAAACATTCTTTGTTGCAAATATTATAAGATATATGTCAGCTGATTACAAATATATGAATACACATCGTAATATTCAAATAATCATATTTTTAAAGTATCTTTTGTAATATAAAAAATAAAAAGTATATTTTTCTTATATTAGATTAATATTTCATATACTGATTAAAAGTCTAAATAATAATAAAGAAAAAACGCAGTTTGCCATACCAAACAGGTATAAAAAGATAACACTTCGAAGGCGCCATGACCTTCTCCTTTTGAATCACTGGAAGTGTTTAATAATTTTAAATGGCACATAACTCAAATATATATTTATATTTGTCATTAAATAATATTTTGTGCATTGTAATTATTAACTAGATTAAATCTTAAATAAATTAAATAAACAAAGAATGGAACGTAAAATAAAAATGAAATCACTTTGATTTTAAAACACTTTAAGGAATTCCCATTTATCAAAAGTTAGTTCTTCCTATGGCATTTATTGTAGAGGTACAAGTACTTCCAAAAAAAATAAAAAATGCGCTATTAACTGATAACAAAATGTTGTATTGTTAATTGCGCAGCCATTCATTTTAGTTCTTGGCAGTACGATTTTTTTTTGTTTTGATTTTATAACACACGGTGTAGTTAGATGTATGTCAAATTGAATTTGTTTTTTTATGGCGGATGTTAATCGTTGTGTCTTAGCGCCTCGCACAGTATCATGCTTGAAACAGGTAGAAAATTATTTGATTGTATTTGAAAACGTGTCTTTTTTTCAATTAGTTATTAGAAATACTTAGGATACATTATATACATATTTTATAATTTGACTTTAAATGAGAAATCGATGAGAATCTTATTTGAATTTTATAACAGTATAACAGTCACCTGAAACCCGAACAATTTACTATGCTTAATTTAGATATGTTTCTATTTATTTTTTAAATGCAAAAATAAATGATAAAATGTTAACATATTAATTTTAATATGAAGGATTTAACTAGAATCATATTTACCTTAATTGTAATTGTAAAAAGTAGTTTAACTGCTAATGGTTGCAGTTATTACACTTTTTAACTTCAGTCTAAATGAAGCATCAAATTCATAATTAATTTTAAAATGTTTGTAAAAATATTATGTAATAATAATAATTGATTTAACCATGATTTTTTTCTCTCTGTGTACTCAGGTGATTTCAATCAGGATTAAGTCAGATTTAAATACCTACATATCCATTTAATTGGGTTTGCCCTCCGTCATGTGCCAAATTTTAATCAACTGCCTGTTTACTGATTTTATTAAGAATTTTTCGGAAACGGTGTAACACTTCTTGCACATCTTATAAAGTAGTATTACATTTAAAACCTTGTGTTCCAAAAAATGTAAGCTATTGTAAAATTTGGAAATAATTTCCCTTAAAAAAATTAATTTACCAAATTTTTATACAAATTTGTAATACTGTGCGGCATTTTTGTTATTCAACTTATAAATATTTTAAGTGTTGAAATATAAATTATTTTATCTTTTTATAACAATAAAGTAAAATTGACTTAAGCTTGTCGCTTTTCCGCTTAAAGGTGTCGATATTAATTAAAGGTCTGTTCTTATAGTATCAAAAAGTACAGTCCGTCCTATAAATACGCAAAATTAGTTTTTGCTACGCATTAAATAAAACTAATTGGCTCGAAAATTATTGTCGTTGAAAAACGACTGTAATCAATCATCTAAATTGATGTTTATAAAATAAAATTTACTTAAAATGTTCAAGTATCGGAATTAATTTTTTGTACGCAAAAATTTTCCTAAAGAAAGCAATTTTTTGACCTTATTCAAAAACCCTTCTGTGTAATTTAATAAGACTTTGAGAGAATAGCCCTTACAAAATTTTATTGTTATATTTCAGTAAATATTGATTTATTGTTTATTTTTTTTTTGTGGAATTCACTTGAATATATGGGTTTCGATTTCAAAAAATGCACTTAAAAGCAAAATAAATATAATGAATAAGACAAATATAATTAACCATCAATGCGATTTTTTTTAACACTGTATATTAAATTTATAATAGTTGCTAACGATAATATTTAATGGAAATATTTGTAAATAATTAGAATAAATAAAATATTAACCTACATATCTAAACATGTCTAACTATATATTTTGAGTATTCCTACGATTTCCTAAGTTTAGAGATAACTTTTTTGTAAATATTTTTTTTTATCTCTGCTGAAATCTTTTATTTGATTATTTTATATCAATCACGTAGCTTAAATATTTATAACCTGTACATTGATTATTTTTATTGCAAAAATTATATTTGCGCTGATATAAACAAATATTCTTATATAAATATTTTCTATAACTAAATTTATGACAAATTATTAAGAAAATTATAATTGAAAGTATTTGATGATTTGTTACCCCGACTTGTTTGCCACTTTAGTTTTAAAATTAGGGTTTGCAAGTTTATGCATTTAAAATCGTTAAAATGTCTATTTTTAGGAAGAGATATTCCAGTTAGGGGAATTTAAAATTTTCCTCCAGTTTGGTACAGCTCTTTAATAGATTTAAGTATACAGTGTCAAGCTGAAATGAATTTAAAGTCGATATAATTTTTTTTTTAAATCGAAATATTAAAGATTTTAGAACATTATTTTAATATTTTTCCACGCCATCTAACAGTTGGTACCAGACACACGAAATTATATTATTTTGAAAATTTATTTAAGATCCCTAAAAACTTTATAACATATTAAAATTTTTTGTAAATTAAAGTGTACGTCTCCTGCTAGAGCACTATAGAATCTTCAAATGTTGGCAAAAAAAATAATCGTTAGATTATTTTAGAGTTAAAGGTATTTTTAGTTATTTTGTAAGTTACATTTTAAGTAATTTAAGGGTAACGGTATTTTAAGGTTAGTGTTTGTCAACTATGCTTAGTATATGTTATTTAAAAGTATCAAAAAATAGCCGTTTAGAGGTCGCTGATAACGAAAATGAAATCAAAAAGGCGGATGATAGTTAACAGTGGGAGAAGTTATAAGGTCTCTGAAATTGAATACGAATTAAAAAAAAAAAATAATAACTGATCCAAATATGACGCCCTATTTTTTTTGGTTATTTTCATTAGATTTTAGGGTTACTGATCACGAACTTGAAATCATTATTATACCCTTTATGGTGAGGGTATATATATCAGTTTGTCATTCCGTTTGTAACATGTTGAAATATAGGTTTAAGACCCCATAAGGTATATATATTAGTGATCCTTATGTGATTTCAAGTCGATTTAGCGATGTTCGTCTGTCTATCTGTCTGTTGAAATAGCGATCACGGTGCGATCTGTCTGTCTGTGTCTGTGTCTGTGTATGTGTCTGTGTCTTTGTCTATCTGTCTGTCTGTCTGTCTGTCTGTCCGTCTGTCTGTTGAAATGGCGATCACGGCGCGATTGACTGTCTGTCTATATGTTGAAATGGCGATCACGGCGCGAAGACACACGCGGGGGTCTTCAGTTTTACCTGGATTATTGGACACCCTCACGAGCAGTTTGCTATTAAAAACGAGCAAAATCGGTCCAGCGGTTAAAAAGTTATGAGTGTGCTGTTTTTTGTAACTATCAAATCAACTCAGAATCAAATCCGTCCGACTGCCCATGTAAACCTTGTAATAAAAAAAAATAAAAAAAGATATTTGGTACATAAGCTTCTCTTGGCTTGAGTTGGTTATAATCGGTCCATATTTAGACGTCGTTTGGAATTATGAGTTTAAATTTTAATTAGGGCGAAATAATAAAAACATTACTTGTTTTCTATTAAATATCTAAAAAATTATCTTTTTTTATTATATTTTTTAAATTCTTTGACTGTCTATCTGGCTACATATGTTTTAATAAATTTTTAGTTATTTTAAAGACATTTTAAACTATCATTTTCAGTAGATTTTATCGACATCATTGATAGGATGCTTTTCTATAGTTACCAAGTGGAGAAATATACAAACGTATTTAAAGTCAAGCAAATTCTTTCACCATGACTCAAATTAAATAAAAATGTCTCAATAATATAAACACATTTGTGATTGACCTAATTGATATATACGATATTCTGGGGTGCTGTATTGCAATAAATATTTTATTTCCAATTTTTATCAAATCATTAAATTTTGCAACAACTTTTTTTCTTTCGCTTTTTATTTCTATCTAAATCATAGTATTTATTGTGTGAAATAAGTTTTATGAGATTTATGTGAGTTGGTTTGTTTGGTTGATTGGATATTGTTAACGATCGGTCGATTATGTTTAAACAAAAGTCAACTTACGTATCTGTTTATTCTCTTTTCTTTTGTCAGAGCTTACTAATGGGTTAATTGTTTTAACTTTAATCTTATCACTTTTATTATTGATTAAAGAAACATTAAGTGCCAATATTATCTGTAAACCGAATAAAACGACACATCTTGTTGTATTTGTGTTGCCCTGCCTTCTCTTATGGCTTACGAGTGGAAATGCCTGTGCCTGTGCCTGTGATTGTGGGATTGTGGCATGAAAAAATGACAATAAAACAATACAATACAAAATATTTAATAGTGAGCCAAGTTGAAATTGTGCTGAGCGAGCACATGGGGTATTTTCATACTCGTGGATACGTAGTATATTATGGTGGCCATAGATAGTTTAGTACCACGAACATGTGTTAAATGTGGCGCTCCAAATAACATGAAAGATATATGTATGTACGTTGGGTTTGTTCGTTGGTTCGGTAGGTGAGTGGTTGGTGGTTTCATTTTACCCATTTGAAATTTTCATTCTTATTGTTATTAAAAAAGATAAGCTTTTTGACAAGCCATTTGTTTACTTTTTCCATTTGTTTACCATAAATATTTTATTTTTTTTTGTTAACACACACACATACTAAGCACACGTAGATATTTTATTATTTATTTTCGTATAGTAAAAATACATTTATAATTTATTTCCTGTGAGTGTGAAAATGCCGGCTTCTTGGCGTTAAGGGTTTGGATATAAACTTATTTTTAACTTTTTGTTTTTTTTTTTTTATATTTTCTATTAAAGTCTTGTTTTTATTACTTTTTAGATTTGTTAATTTAATAAATGTTTGTGTTTTTATTTGCGTTATTTTGAACATTTTTGTTAATATAGCTTAGAGTTAATTGAATTGTTGTCAATTGATTAATTGGTTGTTTTTCTACGATATGATTAAGACAATTTTTTTTAACAGTCTGTTGGTATAGATCATGGTTCGTTGAAAGAATTATTGAATGACCAAAATTTTCCACCAAAGTAATTTGTTTTCAGCCGATTAATATTTTATTGTATAACAATCTAAATTAGTCTGCACTAAGTCTAATGTATGTTAATGTGTTTGTAAAGGAAGCTTGTTGGTTTTGGCTGTTTAATTTATGTTGTCACTATTAATATTTATTTAATTTATTTATTGTATGTTGAATATTTTTAGTGTTTTAATTCGAATTTTTATGGATTTATTTTAGCCGGTGAGTTGATATAAAAAATTTACTGAAAATGATAGTTAAAACAAAGGTATATACAGTTAAAAATGCGACAAATGTATTCACCTTTAAAAATAACTAAAAATAATAACAAATGTATTCACCCTTAAAAATAACTAAAAATGTAGTTATTTTTAACTGCTAAAAACAACTAATAAAAGCAGTAAAACTTACTAAAAATGTCGTAAAAATTATTGACAAATTTTTACTACACTCAACAAAAAAAAGTCTGTAATGACAACTGAAAATTTTGCTGTTATTACGGGAAATTTTGCTAATTTGAGCCCAGCGGTATTTTTTGCTAATATTAGCAACACATGTCTGCTGACGTGTAGTACAATAAAATTAGTAGAAAAATTAGTAGCCGCTACTAAATTTTAGTAAACTTTTTGTAAAGTGGAGTTTAAAATCAGTTTGCTAAAATCAGCAAAAAAAAATAACTAATATTTAGTACAAAATTTTAAATTTATTTTTTTTTATCGAGCATCAAAATTTTTTTATTTTATTTATTTTTTTCAAAAAATATTTTATTAAAAATGAAAAAAAAAATCAAAGGCTTAAATCATTTTGTTTCAATTTTGTAATTTCTGTTTTGAATTTTTTTTTACTTTTAAGGTCAAATTTTAATTATTTTTAGGGCTAATTTTTAGAACTAAAATCACTTTTTAGTGCTATTTTAAGTGGATGTCCTATTTTCAGACATGAGTCGGTATATTCACTTCCGATCCCTTTTTTTAATCTATGTAACATTTTAAGGCAATTTAAGTTTGAAGGTGTAAGTTTTAATTAGAAATTACATTTTCTTCAATATTCACTTTTTTAAAATTAGTAATTTTTTTTTGTTAATTTTTGCAAATCGGTTTTCAAAAATTTGTAAAATGATTTCTGAAATTAAGAACAAAAATTTGAAAATATTCTGTAAAAACTCTGTAATATGTAAAATGTAAATAGCAAAAAGATTTGCTAAATAATATTTTTTTATTTACTAAATATCAGTACAAAAATAGTAAAGTGGGATTTAAAACCGTTTACAAATTTTTTTACAAACTTTTTTTTCTGAGTGTATAAAAGTTTTGAAGCAATTGACAAAAATTGGTAAAAACTATTGATTTTTTCAATATTTTAATAAAAAAACTTATTTTTATCTTTTACTTACAAAAAGTATACATTTCTTGGTAAGAGTTAAATCAACTGATGCTGTCTTTTCAGTGTATTAACAATTACTGTATTTTATTTTGCTGGGTTCTTTAGTAAAAATTTAATTTAAAACAAAATTTATGTATATTAGATATAACCTCTCGCCTTTATAAACAGTATTTATGTTGCAACAACTGTTATTTAATTTAAACAACAGCTAATAAACATAACTACGAATAAACGTTACTATATTTTTGTTGACCAATTACATTTTTGGTAACAACTGGCTAAATTTAATGTTTATATTATATATTTGTTTGTCATTTGATTAAGTATGAAAGGAAACCATCTGCGTTATTTCTTTTTTTAATTCTATAAATTTCTTAATTTATTTCCGTTTTTGTTCTTTTTAAGTAAATAAAAAATAAATATTTTTTTTTTGTAATCTGGTACTCACCATCAGGAGGTAAATAATCTTGGCATAGACCATAAGCTGTAGAAACCTGTAAAGATATAATTTATTAGATTTTAATTTTTGTAATTTCCTTTTAGTAGAAATTAAGAAAAAATTACAGATACGATAATTGGCTGTTGGATTTAGAAAGAAAACTCCCCAGTAATATTATTATGATTTGGCTTAAATTGTTTAACAGTTCTATATCAGAATAATTTTGAAATTTCAGAAAATTCTACCTTTTAAAGTTAACAAATCCTCATATCTAAGGTGAAGAATAGAACCAGATCTTACATAATGTTTAGATTTACGTTTAGCAAAAAAATTTGGAAAAATTGCAAAACAATTATAATTTTGGGTTTGTTAGGAAATACATTTTGCCGCCCACCGCTGGAGAAAGCTGTTAAAAAGATGCTTATAAATTGCATTATTACTTGCCAATATTGTTTGGTATGAGTACTTTGTTGTAGTTAAATTTATTTTTATTATTTATTGCCACTATTATTATTAATTTTCTTTCTTTTCGGTTGAATTGCGGTAATTGAAAAAGTCATTAGTAAAAACATCATTTTCGATTTTATGTTTACGTATTTCTTTGTCTGCATATGTACTGTATTATTAATGATAATAAAAATGTTAGTGATTACTTTTCACCAGTGCTAAATCAATTTATGATTTTTAGCCTTAATCCCGAACTAGTTGGATTTTAATAGCAATTTAGTATTTAACATAACTCTAAAGAATGCAATCTTTACTTTTAGTAATTGAGTTTATACGAAAAATTTATATATATTTATTTTTATTTTTTTGCAGGAAGAAGAAAAACTAATGAAAGGAATGCTGATCTAATTTGCAAATAAAAAACTTGTGTTATCTTCAGGTAAGTTGCTATTTATACTATTCATAAATTCATGTTTTTTTTAGTAAAATTTATACATACGAGTGCGGATCAATAAGTCCGTGATTTTTCGAACTTCCCTCGTAGTTATATGACATGCAATACTGCTCCCAGCAAGTACCACCTGTTAATAGACTACTGTCAAATTTTGAAAAAGTTCCGTCATTTACTTAGCGCTTAACAGCAGGATTTTTCGAGGTCCATAAAATAGGCATTTCTTGGATCAATAACTTCATCGTTGGAGCTAAATCTCTTTCCACCGAGCCATTTCTTTAGTAGGAGAATAAGGCGAGTGAGGGGATATTCGTAGTCTACTTCATGGACTTTTTTCCATGGAAACTAAGGTGTCACACGATTCCGTTGGTGATCGATTGTGAGCAAACGCGGCAGCTATCTTGCGCAAAGCTTTCTCATACCCAAGTGATCGTTCAAAATTGAAACCACTGAGCCATGTGAGATGCCTATGCCTTCCACAATCTATCGCACATTCAATCTCCGATCGGTCAACACCATATCGTGAATTGTTCTGGATGTAGAGACCTCAACTGGGCGTCCAGAACGTTTGGCATCTTCCGTGCTTGTAAGGAAACAACGAAAGTTAGTAAACCACTTTTTTACCATTGAAATCGATGGTGCAGAGTCCCCATAGTATTTAACAAGTTTTTCCTTGGCTTGATTAACGGTTTTTTTTTCGCAAAAACAATTTTAATGAGCACTCGAAATTCACTTTTTTCCATTTTTTTTTTAAAAAAATCAACGAGGTTGTTTGTTTTGAATAGCTGTTAAACGCAAAGAAAATGACGGAACTTGCTCAAAATTTGACAGTAGTCTATTAACAGGTGGTACTTGATGGGAGCAGTATTGCATGTCATATTACTACGAGGGACGTTCAAAAAGTCACGGACTTATTGATTCGCCCTCGTAGAATATGTGGCGTTATGAATTTCATTATAAATTAATATTTGTTTTGACGTTCAAGAAATTTTTTAAAAAAATCCTAAAATCATTTTCCTTTGTTTCGTTTTTCTTTTATCAATTTCGTTCGTTTCGAATAAATAGAGAATATTATATTATTCTCTTAAAAGAAAGTCTTTATTTTAAAAACTCTATATTTGGGAGAACTGGTAGCTCTGTCAAAAAGCAAAAAACACGTGTTTGCTTAAATTAAGTGGGGTTAAAAATATGTGAATGCAGAAGTCATTTCAGTATAGTACCCAAAAAACTTGTATGTTATTTACATGGCCTTAAAGCTGAGACAGTTGTTGAAATTTTATTTCTATAACATTTCCAAGTTTTATCAAAATCGGAGTGGTTAGTTTAAAGTTGTAAGGAATTCATTCTTTAAAATCTCTGCAATATTGTTTCTATTATAAACAAATTGCTAGGCAAGTTAACCATGGAAACTGCATAAGATTATAATATAATTTTCATTAATTATGTACATTTTAAGATGCTAGGCGTTCCAATTTTGACATATATCATTAAAGCTTACAAAATACTTTTGCACAGTTGTGCTTCACTTGGTCTGGCGAAAAATCTTTTTAAAAAAACATATTAAAATATGTCTCCAACGTCGTCTAATTGTGTAGTCATATTGCTGCATCATTTTGTATGTCATCAATGTCGTTTTTGGATTCATCAATATTGCAAAACTGTCGACTAATTGAGTTGTTAGCCACCACCAGCAGTCAACAACTTCTTAAAGTTGAGGACAATCACAAAACAGTGTGACCAAGTGGTGGTTAATACAATGATTAGATAAAGATAGATAAAAAAATAGCTGAGAATAAGAAGAATATTGCTCAGCATGTAATTTCTAAATAAAACAAATCTTTGAATTGCCTCAAATGTTGAAAAAGCCCAAACTTTTATATTTAGCGACTGTAAAATTTTCCTCAATTGACCGACAAGAGAAAAAATGTTACTTTAATATTTGGCAAATCTTTTCCGATTATATTGTCGATAGTCAGATACATGAAAGTATAGCAATTGACATAAATTTCGTTGGGCGCCATCTATAGTGTAACATATTTATAATAAATTACATCAGATTTCAACGATTCAATATCTGTATTAATAAATCGTAAATAATAGCTTGAAAATATCTCAATTGACAACTCTGGTCAGCAGTAAAATGTCTGTACATATGTAAATACAAACATTTAATGTTCATTGTATGTAAAATAATTGGTGTGGTAGGTACAATAAAACAGCAGCAGCAGTCAATTATTTTTTTCTGCAACTATTAAAAAGTGTAATTTTTGGCGTCACAGAACACGTAACGCAACAATTCCTGGCTTGTCTTAAACACATCCAAATAGATTATGTGCGCTCAGACACACGATCGATCGATCTCTTTTAACCGTAAAACAGTGCGTCTAATCCTAATAAAACTATCAAAGCAGCAAAGATGACAACATCTAAGAAACGTACAATATGTATGAACATTTTCCTTCATTTATTTTTTTTAACACGTCAACGTCGTCGTTATTCGCTGTCATTGGAGCTTAAAATTTATCAGCAAATTAATAACGTTGTTTGCATACACGAGTAAAGCCTTAATGCATCATATGCACGTACGTACTGCAAGTGGTATGTTATGTTTGCAACATTCTTGAAATAGTTGCAAACACTGTGTGGCGAGTACATCTGTGTATTGTTGGGTGAATCATATGTATGAATATTTTGTAAGGGGTTTAGTAAGTAATCGTGCATATTGGATAGTGGACTGTTGGACTGTTGGACGGCTGACTGTTGTTTCAATTTCACTTTAACATAAATAAGCTCTTTCACATCATTTCCTAAACATGTTTTTAATATGTTTATATAATTTAATTAAGTTTATATTTTTTTTAGCCATATCACATATTAAATTTTATATTCAAGTTGCGCGATTAAATAAATAGATATGTGATAATTGGATGATTAGCAGATGGAGAGGATTAAAACTTGATAACTTTTCTACCGTAGATTTAACGACTGTTTGAACAACTAACAGTAATGTGTAAGGACAATGTGTGAATAAAAATTAGGAGTTAGATGAGTTAATGATAATATTTTAATAGTGAGAACATTTTTAGCTAAATTCTTTCAAATGGAACATCTATTTGCCAGAGTTAGTATTTTAAGACTATTATATTTTAACCTCGGGCAATTTGTAATTCTTCTATTTCCAAAATATCATTTTTGTAAGAATAATAATCAATGAACGACTTATTTACGTTGATATCTGCCAGAACCTTCTTAGCTTATAGGCTTTTTACACTGAACAACATCTTTGTGAAATGCATGGAAGATGTTGAAAATGTGAAACAAGTGTTTACATGGAAACATCTTTTTATCTTTCATCTGTTATTTATTCAGCTGTCAAAAAAATTAAAAAAAAGACTATTAAAAAGTGTAATTGTAGCTCAGTGGAAAAAGGCTATTACTTAACCCTATTCGGGGATACGTTAGTTCAACAAACTGGATGAGTAAATATTTCATCAATCCATAGCTGAGAGCTCTGGTATCCGAAATTTCTGAAGATGGAAATCTTTTCACTTCATAGTTGTCAGTTTAAAAAGTGAGAAACTCTTAAAGTGTGCTTAGGTTAGTTTGCAATTTGCGTTAACTGGTTGGAGAACGGCAAGAAGTTATTGCTGTTGTTAACGTAATTTGCGTACATTGAATGGAAAATCATCAAGGAAAACTATTTACCAACGTCAATTTTACTGCTAGAGAAACACTTCAGGATTTTTAAAAAGGGAAATCTTTTTCCCGAATTTGGACTACTATATAGATACCCAAAATATAAATTGTGTACTCTGATCTTAAGCTTAATCCAAAATCCGGATATTTTGTACAGGTAATGCCCAAGAAACTGGGCAATTTGCAAGAAATCATTCCTGTACAGGAAGCAGCTAACTACTGTCCGATCTGGATCTCGTATGTCATACTTTGCGGAAGATGAACTTTCAAATTCTCACATTTAAAAGGGTTCTTGCGGACTTTAATGTGAAATAGTCACCAGGGATGGAGAAAACTTATACCAACAATGGTGTTGGAACAGTGCTCTTACGCCGGCTTGTCCATTGTCTAACGTTTTTAGCTATCCGTAGACTCTCATCTTGCTATCATGCCGGAAGGTTGACAATATACATCTGATTCCCAACATTGACGAAAAAGTTGACCCTAAAAATTACCGCCCAATTGCCATATACTACGGGCTCTCGAAGGTAATGGAGAAGATGGTTAATTACCAACTTGTTAATTATCTAGAGCACAACTCACTTATAATTGACTTTCGTAGAAGTCGTTCTAAGGGGGGATACCTGTTTACGTTTTTACCAGAACCTTGGATTTACTCCATTTACAGATTTGATGAAAGCAATGTGGTTGCTGTAGGTACTTCCATGACGTGCGATCGTGTGTTGCACGGCTTGTTGCCTTTGAAGTCGGTAAGATTTTTTGCGATTTATTTAGAGCTTTCGCACTAAAAGTATTGTTATAGATGGGGTCTCACACCGCAGGGGTTTCTTCTTGCTCCTACTCTATTTGAGCAAATTTAAAACCCTATATTCTCTTTTGTAGATGTTATTAATAGCAACTAATTTTCCTTCGATCCCAGGACAAATCTTTTAGAAATTGTCGGCAAAAAGTACAGCACATCCGTTTGTGGTTGATAACAGAGACAATTTTTGTGTTAGCCGGTCTACCGTATGTGCAATGAACTTTTTGCAGAAATCTTTCCAGATACTTACAATGTAGAGAATTAAAAGTAAAGATTCCACAAAAACTATTTCCTTTATTGGTAGACCATAACCTATTTTTCTAGGTGTTAATTCAATGTACATGAAAAGAAACCAGAATGGCTTAAAATTCTATAAGAAGTCCGAATTATTTCTGAGTTTTTTCCACTAGTCTACATCAAACGAAGGAAATGGAGTGGAAACAAATCTGTGCTATTGCAGTAATAATACAAATAGGCCAGATCCGGGAAAGATTCCTTGTAATAAACCAGCCATAGGGTGATTTATTTTCTTTCTAATTTACGTGAAAATACAAATTAACACACTTTGATAATACAAAATTCGTTCTCGTTTCATTCAATTTCACTTCCTGTACTCATTGTTCCAATTCCACTCGTTCCCTGTTTCATTCTATATCGTTCCACTTTGGAGCATTGTTCTATTTCATTTCGTTAGGTAGGGATCTATTTATATGAAACAGCCACAAGGTAACATAACTTGTATACAAATTTCGTCCCAATTTTTTTTGTCCCGTGATTTTGTCCAAATTGAGATTAAATTTGTTATGCGTGCTCATTTTAAAAGGCAAATTTTTTTCTTGTAATCTGGATCATATTGTAAGCAGTCCATTTCATGTAGGCTTCGAGCTTTTTGAATAAAAAATTTGATGGTCTATCACATTCTTATTAAAATACGAGTAACATTTTCGAACGAAAACATTTAATTTTAACGCTTTATGTCATTAATATAAGTAGTATCTTAAAATCAAATGCACTTAAATCTAAATCAAAATCACTTGGAAATTCATTAAATTTTAAAAGTTTTCATTTAGTCCACAAATGTCGTTTAAATGTTGTAAAAAATATTTAATAATAATCATAAAACAAAAACTATAAAAAATCGAATGCTGCAATGCTAAAAGTTGTTGAAAGTTAAAAGCTATTTATTATCAAAAACAAATGGACCAAAAACAAATTTATGAAATATTAGTAAATATTTTTCTTGTATTTTTCTCGTTAAATTGTTGTGCATACTCGTACCTACACATATGAAAATGGTGTTTTTTATTTGAAATCGCTTTGAGACATGCAAAGTTATATTACACACTACTAAAAGTGTTGAATTACAGACGCATTAGTACATGTTTAACAATAATTGTGTAATTTCCTTTTGAACATTAAGTCCCAGATTGCATAAAATATTCAATAAGTAGTCCTGGTGTAACATAATAATAATAAAAATAATAAAAAAAAAAACTCACGCAATATTGAAATGAAATTGTAGGTGAGGTAGAGGTAGAAATTTTTAATTGACATTGAACTTGCATTAGCAATTCCAATTGAGGAAATAAACAATTTTTTTTCACACAAAATTAGATTATATTTCTAATTCGAATTAAAGCTAACATTTATACACTCACAGTATATTTTCAGTTAAAGTTCAATGGTTATTTAAAACCGTAAAGTTGTTTTCAATTGTATATATGTATGTTAAAGTTACAAAAAAAAATAAAACCAAATACACAAAAATACAAACATTCAGTATTAGTTAAAATATTTAATCTATAATTCCACAATCTATTTAATAAAATCGATATAAAGAACAAAAATTTTATGAAATTACATACAAACAGCTTTGAAAATTTTTGCTGGTATCCTTTTGATCTGGAATAATCTTTGACACAATTTCCAGTTTATCGTATATAATTTATTAGCTTAATATTCTTGTTAATACATACAATTTAATTTTAATTTAAATAAAACAATAATTTATACTTACATCGTATTTATTTGGCCTCATTGTACCCATTTATTTTGCATGTAATTTGGATTCGCATTCGGCTACGGTTCGAAATTAATACCAGTCAACATTTAATGATAATTTAAATTCTTACAGTTGCTATTAATGAATTATTTTTACTAAGTTTTAACGGCAATAAGTATGTATTTGTGCAAGTGGAGATTTGTTTTTGGAAGTGATATTATTTTTCCAACACTTGAAAATAAATAAACAAAACTAAAAGAGTTTCTGTAAAAAAAAAAGACTACGCAAGCGTTAATAAATCGTTTGTAAAGGGTGTCCCAAGAAGAACGCAATTTTTAAATTTTAAATAAAACACAGATATTTAAAAAAAAAATCGTGAAACTTTATTATATCGTAAAGTCGACAGAATGAGGTTATGTATGGAACAATATATCGTGCAGATGGCCGCCGCGGCTTTGCTGGCATGCACGCGATCTTTTAATGAAATTTTCAATGACCGTTTTGCATGAATGCTGCGGTATTTCATTAATGCAGCGTCCAATTTCCTCTTTTAAGGCTTGAGTCGTCGTCGGCTTATTCGCGTAAACTATCGACTTCAAAAAACCCCAAAGAAAAAAATCTAATGGTGTTAAATCGCACGATCTAGGCGACCAATTCTGATCTCCAAAACGCGAAATAACACGACCGGGAAATGACTGATGCAGCAATTGAATTGTTTCTCTGGCTGTATGACATGTGGCGCCGTCTTGTTGGAACCACATGCCCTCCACATTCATTTCTTCAATTCTAGGCAAGAAAAAACTGGTTATCATTTCACGATACCGAACACCATTGACTGTTTGCGCTTGACCTGCCTCATTTTCATAAAAAAAAGGTCCAATGATTCCTCCAGCCCAAAAACCACACCACACAGTGACACGTTGAGGATGCATTTGCTTCTCGTGAATCACTCGAGGATTTTCCTCACAGGTCGATCGACCTGGTCGATGGCGCGTTGTTGTCTTTACATCACTAACAGACCCAGTTTCGGCAAATTTATCCATTAATCTCTTTACAGTTGACTCTTTTGGAGCATTATTGTGACCCCAAATTGATCGCAATTTGCGAACTGTAGCCGCAAAACTTTCACCATTTTGGTAAAACAATTTCACAATGAGAATGCGTTGTTCATTCGTGTAGCGCTCCATTTTTACTAACCTCGTACCTTCTACTAGCAAACAATAACAATTGTTCAAATGTCAAACAATGACACTTCGAATGTTGCCAGATTTAAAAATTGCGTTCTTCTTGGGACACCCTTTATTTGTATGTGTAATTCGTAATTGCAATCGATGTTTCTGAATTCAAAATGGAAATTGGGAATTTCAAATAAATATATTCTGAATTACAGTTGCAAAAAGTGTAAATATCTTTGATGTCTGCCTAACTTCCAACGGGGTTTAAACCCCAAGAATTCTCGGGGTAAAATTTCCTGAAATTTTTCTGATTTTTTCCTTCCCCATTGTTTCGGAAAGTTCGCATTAATTTCAATGTATTTTTTAATTTTCTTTTAATTTTATTAATTTTAAAATGTATAATTTTTATAAAAAACCCCAAAGTCTCATGTTGTGAAATACAAAATTAAGGCCTGAATTCGGGTATAGCTTTGTGTTTCGATAACAGTTTTTAATTCAGTATAACCAGAAACATATTTCAGAATCGGTTCTTAACCAAATCCATCATAGAACTGGTAAAATATTAACTAATAAATTATGTGTATTATTCGATCTATTTGTTTTAATTATATATTTTTAATTTTTATCAGGCTACAGATCATAATTTAATTTTACTAACGAATAGTAAACACTAAAATAACATAGGGCACGATGTAATTTATAATCTAATAAAAACAACACTCAAATATGTTGTAATAAAAAAAAAGTATGCCAGATTCCCAATTCGTTCCCAGAAATGGAAACATGAACAATTGGAATGGCAACCCTGTCAATTCTTGCTATCAAAATCGGAGGTGGTTGACAAGGGTAATTCGAAATATGTAAATACACTAACTATGATAAAAGGAATTTCGCATCGTCATATTCAGTAGGGTGTGTGATATATACGCCTGTTGAAAACCATGAGTTGCTTGTGGGTTGGATGGTTCTTAAGGAGACTGAAGATGACCTGGTCGCTCAGGTCGAAAGTGTGCACTCCCTCTAGCGCTGATCCTCACAATTTTTTCCATTTAATAAAATTTTAGTGTTTACTATTCGTTAGTAACATTAAATTATGTTCTCGAAGCCTGATAAAAATTAAAAATATTTAACTAACAAAGTTTAAACATTTAAATAATTAAAAAATTGTAACATTTTGCTAAGTTTTAAGTTTTTTCCACTTAATGCGAAAAAACTTTGTCAATTGATATTGGGTGTTGCGAGATTTTGGGCCTTTATTGTGGGATATTGCTACAATATAAATTTATTCAAAGTACTGACCATTGTTAGCTATGACCTTTTCTTATCTTTGTTAGCATTTTTGAGGCCAAGAAGGAATCAAGCCAATTATGGATACCCTGTTCTGAAGTTAGTCGTATTTCAGTGAGAGTGGTCTACATCGATCAAAACGAATGGTAGTCGGACGGGGCAAGGTCTGGAATATAAGGCCACTATTTTCTAAATAGTTTTTAACATGTGGCCGATCGTTGTCATGATTAAATATTACGGCTTCATCCTTATAAGAAATTGCGGATGGAAACTGACACAACTGACATTGTTGCTGTTGGCGTTGCCATAGTGTGGTTTTTCGTACCTAATTTCGATAAAAATTTTGTTAAATTTTCTCTTTTACTTAATCTTACTTTGGCATCATTTTTATATACGTATTTGATCATCAAAAGTTTTAATTTTTTGTGTCCTTTTTTTAAATAAAAAATGTTACGCAATGGCAACGCTGACGATGTTTACATTATTACTGATTAGTAAAATACTGTGGAGTGAGCAGTTCAGATATATGTTGTACTAGTTCATAAAGTTCACAAGTATGAGAAAGAAACAAAATCGCACATACACGAATGTTTGCATCAGTTTTTTCATATTGGCCTTAATAAAATTATAGAAACTCCTGATGTATATACCCATCAGCAATGACCATCAGATGATGCATCAAATGACCATCATTGTTCTTGTAGGGATGTTTGGTCGAATATTTCGGCCGTTTTTCGGTCAATGTTCGCTTCAAACGAATCAGTTGTGTTCGGTACAGGTCCCCTGTACCTTCTGCTCCCACCAAATACAGAGTATTTTTTGGCGCCATGGATATTCGGCTTTGGTGTTGATATGTTTGGTTGGTCGAGCTTTTTTTTTTTTGCTTGATTTCATGTATATGGTTCCATGAATGAGTATATGGCATGTATATAATGTAAGATATGATATATTGAAATATATGGGATATATGATATATATTTTATTACTTTAATTTATATACGATTGTATATGAATTTATATATGAATATATATGATTATATATTTTTTTATTTTTAACTCATATACATTCTTATATCTTTGACATAATCGATTATTGTTGTGTATTGAAAGTTATTGGAAACCAGATTTCATGTTTGTAGATTTATTAGTCACAGAACTTGAAACTGATTTTGTTTTCAAATATTCGGTTGGTTAGAAATTTTTAATGAGAAAATTATGGTCACCCTTATTTAATGTACATATGTATATAGTACCTTTTAAAGGGCGATCATCGAATGTTCCGTTAACATTTAACCAACAGATAAATTAAAAATTTATATGGGAAACAACAACAAATGCTACAGTTAAAGTACCAGTTACTTGCTAACGGGATATTGTGAAAATGAGTCCAAGTTGTTTTATAATGATATTAAAATTATAAAACTTACGATATTCTTTCTTTCTTTTTTTGTTTATGACCAGTAGTAGTATGCAATAGGGAAAAATAAACTTTTAGTGAAAAATGGGTCAAAAGCATTTATTTGAATATTTTATTATTATATATTATTTATTTGTACCGAAATATGTACTAAAGTATTTAAGTACATATGTATACATGGATTTATATGTGTTTTGTTCTTTTTTTATATGACAGAGAAAAAACTGAAAGAAACAAAAGTCATGAAAATCGATAAGCAACTAGCACGTACACGCAATTCGGTCGATAGGTCAACCTCTGGCAAAGGATAAAAGGATATTCATGAAATTTGTATAGTTTTTGTTTTTGCTCATTTGTAACTTTTGTCTATATATATAGTTCTGCTTTATATTGAGATATACTCGTGTATATACCTAGGCGTATATAATATAAAACATGTGTCACACTACCAAAAAAAAGCTGTTTGAATTGCTTTTAAGCTAAAACTCTTTATTGCAGTTAAGTACTGTAGCATTAAATGTATTGTATTAAATAATAAATATTAAATAGCACCAACAGTTGTTAAAATTCGATCGATCGTCTTTAATTGATTAACTTTCACTTTATGTTAATGTTAAACTATTTTATAAAATTTCACCGCAAGAAGAAAACCCACATCACACAATAGCACAACAGCACATCACATCATATCACAACAGCACCACTTAATATACAACACATTCTTTAACCGAAAAGGATATGAAGACCACAACAACCACGTGAAAATGCCGGAAACAAAATCGATTGCCACCAATGTTTGTAATGGTGCGGTTTTTAAATAATTAGGGGTGAATCTTTTGAACAAAAAAAAAAAAAATAAACGTTTCAATAGTGAAGTGGTATGGGTGACAAAGACGACAAACAGAAAAAAGAGGAACAAATTTATTAGAAGAAAAAACTAAACGAAACAAAAAAATAAAAAATGTTAAAGAGTCAACCAGCATTTCACTTAAAAATAATGTTTGCTTTAGTTTTTCTTTAAATACACTTTGTTTAATTAGTTGAAAAAGTTTAATGAAAAATGTGAAATTTTAAATTAAACACCAGCATTAAGAGACAAATGTTATTAAATTATAATTTTACTAAGAATTAGGAAAAATTAAAAACTAAATTTAAGGGAGTGCAATATTTAATTGTTTGTACAATTTTCTAAAATTATACTTAAATTCACGTATTACACTTTAAGTTTTGAATTATTAAATAACACTTCCGTTTGCGAGTTTGAACCAGGAAATAAATGTATTATCCAGATTTTTACATTTTTTCACTTATTCAAGACGTGCTTTATCGCGTGTATCGCCCGTTTTTTTTACTTTAAAAAAAATTCACGTAATAATTGATTTGTATGTCACGAATGTCACAAGTGTCAAAATGTTATTTGTTTCTCTCTTTGCCAAACTCTCTTCCTCTTTAGTGTACTCTCCAGCAATCTCTTTGTTTGTGTCCCTTATAAATAAAGCAAAGTGCCATAACAGTGTTAACGGACAATTTTTAAAGTTTGCTGCCATTTGAGAATTTAAGAATGACTAAAATCTTCTGCCCTTATATTTATAAATTTCACAGAGGAAACTGAAAAAAATTGAGACTGGGAAAGACTGATTAACAGGGAATATCTTTGATGCAGAAATATTTATTGAAATTTAAATTTATAAAGAAATTTAATATGTATATTTCTATGTTACCTTTGATTTGTCGGGTCTCAGTAGATTTTTTTTGGTGTCAGTATTTTTGTATTTGTATTGGGTTTTTTTATCAGAAAAAAATCTGTCTGTGGCCAGATGAATATCAACATATTTATTTTAATTTCCTAACGTTGTACACCTTTAGATAGGCTTTATAGAGAAAAATTCTAAATGTTAATTCATAAAGGCTGATAAATTTGGTACTTTTGGTACAACCTTAAAAACAATATGGTACTTCTGTGATTCATTTGATACTGTATACAAATTTGTTGAATTTTTAATATTTTATATGATGTAATTTTTTTTGAGTGCTATTTTCATAGAGAATTACTTGTTCAGGGATGATAAAGTGAGTACTATAGTACTTGGTATAGTAACTTCAAAAATAATATGATATCTACAAAATTATGACAGAAAATATTTCGGTCATAACACTTAAACCAAAACTGGGACTATTACCAACATGATTTTTGTCTAATTCCTAAAAATGAACACATTCCCCATAATTCCAGTAATGTTTTTCTGCATACATAGTCTGCGATCCGTCATACAGGTTTTTTTACTCTGTAGTATGCCCGAAACCGGCTTCACTCAGTAAACTTTACTGGATATTCGACAGAATAAAAAATTCTAATTATATTCTGGCGAATGTCCAAATCCGGCTTTGCTGGGGAAAGGTTTTCTGTACAGCAACCTCCAGCCGGGCTTAGGGGTTTCCTCTTCTTTGGAATGTCTGTAGCCGTCTTTGCTGAGGGAACATTTTTCGATCATCCCTCAATGGCCTCAATGCGAAATGCGACAGCAAAAAATGTTTGTTGTTCTCATAAGCAGTTTCGCATTGACAATAAACTGAAATGAAAACTCGGTTTAGCGGTTCTAGTGCTATGAGTGAAAATGTGAGGATTCCGTAGTAAGGAAAAAATTTACCACAAACTGATAAGTTTTCATGTATTCCCTACATTTGGCAATTTCTCCAATCTGGCATCACTAAAACATCGGCCTGTCCATGTGCTTAGTTTTATGTGTCAGCCAATTTCACTTCAAACCAGGTTGACAGGTGAGCGCAAAATAAAAGAGAACAAGAAAATGTCATTCTCTATCTCACGCTCACTCTCTACTTGCTGTGATACAAATAATAAAAAAGAGTATAAAACATGATGTAAGAGAGCTTTTGTGTACAAATTATTTTAGGGAAAATACGATAGACTAATGGGGTTGTTAATTTCACTTGAGGAAGTTGATTTTTTTTTATGTAGATTAACTATGTTTTTTGCTTGCTTTTTTCTAAAACTAATGAAAAATTTTGCACTTCCTTCGAAATTTGTACTCAAAATTTAGATATCAAATGAAATATGTATTTTTCTTAGGCAAAATGACAAATATTTTTTAAAAATATCAGTGCCCCACATATTTTGACGTTTTCCATAATACATTGTAGCCGATTCTATGTCATAATCTGTCACTAGTTTAAATTAAAGCACTTGGTTAAGTAACGTAGTTTTTATTTTCTACAACATATCAATCATTCGTTTGAAACTTTAAATAGAATAAACCAAAACCAAATGGATGTAGGTTGGTTGGTTTGGTTTGGTAGGTAGTTAAGAATAACAATGATTATTATGTAATATAAGATTCATGCGTTATATAATGAGCTTTTCTTTTTTTTTGCCACTTTTCGTTAATAGATGATGTGATTCGTTTACGGTTCTAAATTTTGTACGTTTTTTTTTTCTTAACACACGTCGGTTATTTGTTTTTCGTTTTCTTTACGACTCAAGTTGAGTTGTGAACCCAACCAAATGCGACACGTAACTGAGGCACTATTAAAAACTACACACAATATCTTGGCCATGCAGCCAAGAAGAAAACTTAAAATTATATAGAAAACTCTGAATAACAGCACATCAGTCAGCTCTCCAGTCGTAGTAGTCGTTGTCATCTGCACTCCAACCAGCCAGCCAGCCAGCCAGGCAAAATAAACTGTGTAATGCAGACACAGCATAACGTATAAACAACAACAGCAACAACAATAATAATAATAACAAAACCCAACCATACACCTTCCTCTTTAAGTCTGCAACGTCGTCAACACGACAACATGCCATGCCAATAACTTAAACTTTGGCTGCAGAGGATTTTAAATAATATGTTGAGGACTTTTGTGTTGTTCTGAACTACTACCGACTACTGGTGGAAGAGTATTATTCGCTCTCTTATGCTAACCATATAACCATAGTTGCCAGATTTGATTGTTTTTTTTTGTCAGTTAACTAGGAAAATTTTGGGATTATGCAAGCATTGTTCCAGTAATTATTAAGGAATGCACAAAATTTATTTTTTTAATTTGTAGAAAAAGTAAAAAAAAAAAATCGGCGCTACTTTCAAAGTAAACAAGGATTTAAAAAAAATTGTAATCTACTGAATGTTTAATTCCTGCTCAGATGTCCTATTTCTATTGAAAACCTTAAAAGGAATTTCGCAGAGGAACTCTGGAAAATGTTACGATTTGCTTATAATTCCAAATTCCAAATTTAAAATATAAAATTTTTTGTATTTTTTAAAAATTTTAATTAACTTTGCAACACACATAACTACTTACAAAAACATTTTTATCATTAATAATTTAATTCAGTCATTTAAATTTTATTACGCTTATGTCACAGAAATCGTTTTAAACTTTAAATATTTTGTATGAAAATTTTCAAAAACCCTTTTGGGAATTTGATTAAGAACACTCGGCATAACGTCAAAAGTTTTGCAAATCTGGCATCCCTGTTCGTACACATGTATCCCTCCATATTCAGTATAAATGAAAATGAATAATTAATAACAATAACATTAATAACAATAATAACAAACAGACCAACTTCATATGCCCAAAGCTTTAAGACAAAAGGCAGCATGTATTGGATATTGACTGGCGGCGGCTACTCGTACACATGTTAGCTTGATTTGGTCGGTTGTGGTTAATGAGAAGACTACATTAATGGCAAATCTCAATTTATGTTTTATTAGTGCTGTGGTGTTTGATATAATGTTTTGCTGATTTTTGGGAGCCTGTTTGTTGGTCAGTAGTCATCATAGTCAAATACTAATGGTGATTGTATATGAATAAAATGTAGTTTAACAGCACACCAAAGCACAGCTGAACATCAACATAATAACAAAATTAAGCTCGAGGCCATAATACACACACACACATCCACACTTTAGCCATTTTTAACAGTAGCAGGAAATGTCAAGAATATAACACACAAACGCATACTCATACACACACACAGTCATATATATATATTGTATTTATGTAAATACTATGTAGAATTTTTGCAGACAGGTGTATGTATGCACATGTGTGTACATTTCATTTTCAAAAGGTAGAACAGTTTATAAGAGTATATTTGCAAATTGCATTTACACGTGATGTTTTTTTTATCATTTTCTTTTCGGTCTGTTAATGACAATGGAAATTTTTGTTTCTGAATAAAGAGAAATCTGTTAGAAAATAATTATGGTCACCTTACTTGTTTGCTCCAGATAGGTTCAAATTTTTTTAGTACCACAGAAATGGTAAATATCAAAAGTTTAGGTTATTATATATTTTATTAAGGGTGGATAATTTATCTGGAAAATAATCCAAAATATTTGCAAACAAATTTGACATTCATAACTATGCGTTAAGCACTAAATTCTTAGATTACCAAATAAATTTGTATTGCTTATAATCCGGCCCCAGCACCAGTTATTTTTGTTAGAAAAAGTCATTTAGTAAGCAGTCAAGCTTACCTACGACTACTTACTTTATTAAAAAAAAATAATGTTATATTGGTTACTACTTATTTTTAAATCACTAAGATTTTGCTGGTTTTTTTATGATACAAAGTAAAATATATTTAAACTTATTTTGTTATAAACAAAAATTTATTAGTTTTGTATTTTGGTGTAATAAGCGCAAAGAAAATTTAATTTATTTGACGATTATATATTTTTTTGTGTCGAAAATTTAGGTTAATATTGATTTCCGAATAAAATATACCAAAATTTAATATTTGCATTACTCATACGTAACCAATTACTTCAGAATCAATTAATAGTAATTTGAATACGTATGATTAATATTTTACTTCATTTAATTTAACTCATACGTACTACACTCAGCTACACTGTGTGAGCTAAACATTTATAATTAGCTTTTATTGTGCCAACATGACTATAATTCTGTTCGGTATTTTTGATTTTTGTTTTAAATACAAGTATTTGGAAGTACTTGAAAATCTTTAAGTACAACATTTTTAACAAACCTTAATTTGTTGTAGATTTTTATTTTGTACTGCTTTTTTCCAAGAATTGATAGGAAGAATAATGCTGTACATATGTATCAAAATGAGTCATTCAATCCAAGAAAGGTAATCATTTGGATTATTAATTTTGACCCAAAAGTTTTTTGGTCATTTCACAGAAGAGAAAACCTTTAATACCGTACATTATGGACATACCACACATTATAAACCTCCTAAGCCCGACTATCCAGAAAAACTTTACTCAACGAAGTCCGCTTAGAACAATCAACGGAATAGTAAACAGAACAGATTCATCGTGACAACTGAAACCTTTACCAACTGAATATTTTGGTTGCAGCAACCCAATTATTTGGTTGTCGCAACCAAATGTAATCCTAACAACCGAAAATATGTTGCATAAACCGAATTTCTGCCGCTACAAATAAACATATAGGTGGCTTCAACCAAACCATTCGGTTGGCAAGAAATCCAGTTGTCACAATGAATCTGTTTTCTCTGTGTGGTCGCAGGCTGACTATGCGGAAAAACTACTGGGATTACAACTATCGCCTCATAGGGATTATGTTTTTTTTTTGAGGAATTGTCCATTTTTAACTGGGAATCATCACCAGAATCGTGTTGGTCATAGTCTCCATTTTGATTTGGGGTTTATAGCCAAAAAATAGTCGAACATAATCCGGAATATAGATGAGGTTATTACATGTCATCTAAAATAAACGGCGATCGCATATTACTCCAACGGAATCCATTTCAGGTTTAAGGATTAAGTTCGTCATTTTACGAACACATCCCCGAATATTTTTCGTATAATATTAATAATTGTGATCATAATATTGAAAAAGAAACCGTTTCAGTTGGTTACAAAATTTTTTTTTATGTAGCCGGTTTTCGGCCAGGCTTAGGGGATTTCTACTCTAGCGTATTTCCAACAATTGCTTCGTTGTATTGAGTATTAATACTGATAAAGTTTTCGGTCATAATCTCCGTATATACATTGTAGCTTATGTCCATGGTGGCAATCTCCGCCATGGACATACATACCGGTTACTTATTCCATATGTAACATCTTTTTGCTCTATCTGAAACTGGTTAATAAATAAATCTTCAGCTTATTGTAGGTTTGACCCACTGACGATTTTTAAAATGACCTCACTCTGCTTATGCAGTCAATATTTCGATATAATAGCTGATATATCCGGTATCAAATTTGATCTGCCCGCTAAATTTACCTAAATCTTTAGGCTACGCTTTTTAATTTGAATTAGTATTTTAGCGGTTACGGTTTTTAGAGGTTATTGTCGACACATAGGGATGGCAAACGAAATGACAACGGCTACAATTTTCGTGCTGGTGTAAATTTCGTACTGGTTTAATTGTGTGTAGACAAAGAATTCCTCGTGTTTTTTTATTAAACAAACATTAAGAATCTTCAAAATGTGCCATCACTTATCTGCTATAGTTAGATTATATCTGGACGTATGATTGATTTAAATACAAAATTTATTACTCATACGTTCGACTTTTTAAATAGAAACTTTAAAGTTTGCAGAAAATGGACTGAAAATGAAAAATGTTCACTTTTTTTGAAAAACTTTAAATGAAATGCAGAAATTCAATATTATTTCCAAATAGTTTTTATATCTATTCGAACTTTCATTTTTCTTTTTTCCCATACATGCATAACATAAGATCAGACATCATAATTTTAAATCTGTTTCCTCTATTACATACAAAATTTCAATGAAATCAATGAATATTGTTCATAATTCATTTGTATCACTTGGGTTACCTTCCCAACAATTTGTTACAATTGCTGCGATATGTTTTAAAACATTTACAAAATTATGCAACATGTTGTTTCCTCTCACTGTGCAACATGTTCTCTAGCCATAAAGTTTGATACATGCATACATATGTTCCAAACAAACATGTCGTGTGTTATTTGTTGGCATCATCTCTAATAATATGATTGATTTAGAAAAGCAAAACAAATATAAAATGTTGTAATATGAGCACACTGACTGATTGAAATGCTTGTCGCTATGAGACAAAACTTTAAACAATAAAAAAATTACCTTAGCAGTTAGCTTGGCAATTTTTAACGCTTGTTTGTTATTTTCAAGTCATTGTTTGCATTATATTTTCTTTGAACAATGCAGAAGGAAATTTAAATGAATGAATTCTTTTATTAAAGAAAAAAAAAAAAAAACAAAATGATCACTGAAAATTCACTAAGATTAATTTTAAAAAGTAGCATATTTTATGAATTACAGTAGACTGGTACAAACAAAAAGTCTCATTTATTCGAACAGTCCCGAAATTAGAATCTAATATATGGAAAATTCTGAAATAAAAATATGTCCTTTTAATTGCGATTTACTAATATTTTCAATTTGTGAGAGTTGACTTGGGAAAGTCCTAAAATTAGATTCGGTTGTTTTAATTGGCGAGAGTCTACGGTCTACTGGTTCTGTGCGTTGTTTTAGACTTTAATCAAATGTAGTAATTAATTTCTGCAACTCAATGATAAAGTTTGGTCCATATAATATCACGACTATAAAAATTATTATTGTATTATTTAAATATGTTGTTATTTTCCTAAAAATTTCCAAATTATTTTTATGCATTTTTGATTACTTGTCGGAGTTATATACGATATTTTTTTCATTTGTTCGTCTACTTTACAATGGAGCATTAAATGGTGGCTATTAATCGCTTGCCTATTGGCATTTTTTTATATCCACATTCATGTGTTTTTAACAAGGTGCGATAAACAACAAATTAATGAGGCATCTCAACCATGTGACCACGCTGGGCGCCTATGAAAAGGGCTCTGCTCATACACAACCAAAAGAAAGATAGATAGAATGACTGACTGACTGACTGACATACAGACGTAACGTATCATTGGCCGACGCATCGTTCTTACGACACCAAAACCAATTCATAATTGTCATGTATTAATAGTGCTGTTTTACACCCGGTTATTAAAATGAATTTTTCAACACAAACATTCATAAATACACTTAAGTAAAATGAAGGTCCCACAAAACCAGTACGAACGAGCATTTGAAAATGAAAATATCCTCATATACTCGTATGCATTGCATCTCCATCTCAATCTCCATCTTTTTAAGGCAACCTGATAGCCAATTTGATCGAAAGCTCTGATAGCACTCAGTTAAAGTGGCAGCTGATGCTGGCTTTTGTTTGTTTTTTTTTGCAGTAGATTCTCCTTCTCATCATCATCATCAACAACATCATGATCATCGTAGGCATCTGAGTGATACTGCGTAGATGAGATACCGTATGTGTAGGTAAATGTATTTGCAACGTAAACTATGTATGTAAATCTGATCATAAAAAAGTAATAGACATCATCTAGAGAAACAAAAACATCCATCCCCCGTCTGCTGGTTAGTTGACTCGTATAACCACGACATGAGTTTGTTACATGCATGATTGTTTGTAAATCGTTGTTGTAGTTGTTTTTGTAGTTGTTTTTTTATTATTATTATTATTATCATAAATGCCACCCGCTGAGCAGTTGTGGCTATCACTGCTTGCTAAGCCACACATTTAACCAACCAACCAACGAACCATCCCTCCTTACCTTGAATTTAGTAACAACAACTTTTTTACAAAGTACTGGTACTCATATTCTAGATAAGCTTAGAATAGAACTGCAATACAAAGCTTTTCTGACTTCTGTTGGACAGGGAACTACCAAGAAACACAATTTCATTGTGACAGCATGAAACTGTTATTTTGACCACGACTGTGTAAATAAATTCAAAAAAACTATAAAAAAAACTGTTAACATTTTCGACTCGAAAAATCCGCTGCAATTCATCTTAAAATCTTGTATATTTCTCTCTGTGTGAATTTAGCGTCCGTCGTCCACGAAATGCAAATTGTTAAATTTTAGCAATGGCTAATTAAAAAAAAATTATGGTTAAATAAAAATAGACACACTATTGTATATTTTCAGCTTACAAGGAAAGTATCCTTAGGGTCACCCACATGCGACAAAGTAGAAAAAACGATTATTCAGATTTTAAATTTTTTCCAATTTAGTTTATAGGATAATTTTTTTTTCCTTTCGGTGACTTCCAATAAACAGAGGATTATTACATAAAATCTTTACAGGAATCCGATATGGATATTTTGGGGATTCATTAAAATTTTTTAAGATTTTACAAATTTAGATGAAACTTCACTTAACTAATCTCCGTATTCTGAAATTGAGGTTTTTATGGAAATATAAACTTGCGATAAACCTCAGCTAGCTGAACTTTTCTTAAGAAAGGTCTACTTTTTAATATTTCCAGTTTAAATATTTTGTTCCAAGAAACTACATACATTATTTGAGGGCTTTTTTGAAAGCACATTTAACAACAAATAAATCACTGTTGGCAAATCTGAGGTTTCAATAAATTAAAAATTTTAAGTTTTTAAGCCCTATTTTTTTTAAATTCCCCAATGTGCATGAATTTAAGCTTTGGATACCTTAATATACTTCATTTTACTGTTAGAGGAAAAAGGCGAATAAAAATTTCGCAAAAAATGAATAAAATAATTTGTAAATTTTATTTATTTTACTTATTTATTTATTTACAATAACTAGTCTTATATTATAGTACTGGGAAGATAGTGTAACAATTTGTCTTGGCAAAATAAAATACAATTTAATTTTGTTTAAAAATTTTTTCAAAATTTCTCATAAAAAAGCTCATCAATTTGAATTTTGTGATCCGCCCTAATTTATTTGTATGTATGTGATTTACATTTACAATCTGTAACTTAAAACACAAATACTATATATTTCAATTTTACTGTTTGTCATAAATTAGCAAAATTACGATTTTGTGTATTTTAAGATTCGTTTTTGTGTTTTTGTTTTTGTTGATCTTTAGTTATTTGAATGTGGTTAAAAAAAAAACAAAAATAAAAAAATACTTACTAAATATTTATATAGTTTTTTTATGAACAAAAACAAAACATTTTATGTTGTAAAGATGTTAGGAGACGCCCAAGTTACAGGCGCCCATATTTAGTTAGAATCCAATATGGGAAGTAGTTTTTTGAATGTCATCATAAAAGGTTCATTTTGTTGTTTTTGTTTTGTCATATAAATATTTACATTTTTTGTTTAAGTTTGAAAATTTTGAAGATCACCTACAAATAAGATCGTGATCATAACTTTTCATTAACTAGATTTAACAAGCCAAAATTAGAGTGTATACATACATAAATACTTTTTAAGAGGGTTAAAAACGATAAAAATTCGTAAGATATTTTGAGAAAAATGTTAAAAAGTGAAAAATTAATACCTTTTATTTACACATTGTGAATTTTTTTTGGAAAATTAAAATAAATTTTTGTATCTTCTCATCATACACGATTGCAAATATTCCTCTTTACCCCTCCGGCTAGATAAATCAAAATTATGTTATCTTTCATGTAGAACCACTAGATTTTGTATAAATTTATTGCCGGCAATATATGTCGCAGTTTTTCGGCAGTATTCGTTAGCAATTATTGCTAAGATAAAACTTGGATATTTATAAAAAAGGAGCTGCCAGAAAAATAAATAATCAAAATA
This sequence comes from Eustalomyia histrio, assembly GCA_949748255.1. Taxonomy (NCBI): domain Eukaryota; kingdom Metazoa; phylum Arthropoda; class Insecta; order Diptera; family Anthomyiidae; genus Eustalomyia; species Eustalomyia histrio. Next base: position 127,223,954 of record OX456527.1, read on the forward strand.
GAAATCTTAAGGGAAACTGAAAAGAAAATTAGTATATAGTAAAGTTTTTTAGTTTATTATTCATCTTTTTAATACTTATTTGTATGAAAATTTGTATTGAAAATATTTAGTCTGTTTCGAGATCATAGATTCTTTTTCTAAATGAAAAATTGACTTATTCTTTGTTTAGTAACCATGGAGAATACATAGAAAAAGTTATTTGGACACTTGCCAAATGGAATGCATTTTCTGGTCAGCTATGACCTTCATCAACATTCGTCGTGCCCTTGAAAGTTCTAATTGTAAAAGAAATGTATGATATCGAACCAGACTAAATATCGTATACATTTTCATACATATAAGAAAATAAGTAAACTTAAAAACATAAAATAAAATTTAATTATATTTAATTATAAGAGAAACTGAAAATATTTAACACTTTTGTAACTTTACAAGGTTATTTACAAGAAATCATAGAATAACTTTCTTCCTGAAATTTTTTTGAAATATCAGTTAACATAAATAACATTTTTCATGCCATAACATAAGCTCGGTGACAAGCAATTTTGTGCCGTTATTTTGCCTTTAATCTAGACACCCCCTGTCTAGATTAAACAAAAAAATTTGTATGTTATTATATACAACAAGTGAATTCTCCACAATTAAAAAAAATCCTCAATTTGAATGAAATTAACAAATTTTAGGTTTAAGCGATGAAAGAAACTATATAAATATAATTAAAATCGTACGATTCCTTGCCAATCCTCCTGAAATGCTCACTCAAACTCTTCACCTAATATCGCTATAAGTCAGCCATCATTAAATGTTTATCCATCTATTCACATACTACCTTGGTAAGGGCCGAACCAGAATTAGCTTTAGCTACTTTAGCTAGGTATCGGTATAAAACGAAATTTGAATATGTTTTAAAATTAAAAATTTTTACTTCTAAAATTTGGTTTCATACCAAAACAAAGCTTAAGTCATTTAAAACAATTATAAGTTGGGCCTTAATACAAGGGCGGATCAATAAGTACGTAACTTTTTGAACTTATCCCGTAGTTATATGAAATGCAACACTGCTACCATCAAGTACCATCTGTTAATAGACTACTGTCAAATTTTGAGCAAGTTTCGTCATTTAATTTGCGTTTAACAGCTGTTCAAAACATACAACCTCGTGGATTTTTTAAAAATGGAAAAAAGTGAATTTCGTGTTCTCATTAAACATTATTTTTTTGCGAAAAAAAACCGTCAATTAAACCAAGGAAAAGGTTGATAAATACTATGGGGACTCTGCACTATCGATTTCAATGGTAAAAAAGTGGTTTACTGACTTTCGTTGTGTTCGCACAAGTACAAATGGCGCTGAACATTCTGGACGGCCAATTTAGGTTAATACCGATCGAAGATTGAAAGTGCGTGAGATTGTTGGTGCGATTGGCATTTCATATGACAGTGTGGTTTCGATTTTAAATGATCAGTTGGTTTTAAGAGAGCTGTCTGCAAGATGGGTGCCGCGTTTACGCTCAAATGAACATAAACGTAATCGTGTGACAACTTTAAAGGATTGTTTGGAGTTGTTCAACCGCAATTCAAATTAGTTTTTGCGGCATTTTGTAACTGTGGATGAAACATGGATCTATTACAACACTCCGGAGAGCAAGTAGTAGTCTAAGCAATGGGTTTTTTTGTGTGAACCGGCTCCGAAGAAGGCCAAGGCAAGTTTGTTAGCACAAATTTTTGGGATGCACGCGGGATAATCCACATCGATTACCTTCAAAAGGGAAAAACAATAAACGGCAAATATTATGCTAGCTTATTGGACCGATTTAACGAGGATTAAAAAAAACGACCCTATATGGCCAAAAAAAGTTCTTTTTCATCAAGATAATCCACGGGTGCATTGGGTTATGAATTGGAACCTCATCTGCCGTATTCTCCGGATTTAGGCCGCAGTGACTATTTCCAAACCTGTTTTATGGAAGGGATACAAATACTGAAGAAACGTTGGACTAAGTGTATTGAGCTAAAAGGAGATTATGTTGAAAAATATTTTATTTGTTCCATTCAAAAAGTCAAGGACTTATTGATCCGCCCTCGTACGTCCCTCATTGAATAGATTATGATTTTGTTTTTTTTTTTGTTCTTGACAGTTTTTACGATCACCTTTTTATATTTTTTACTTTATGATAAAATCTAACACATCATTACATTATGGATGTAAATCATTATTTTTAACATTACTGCTGCTTATTGAGTTTTTGTTTCATTAAGAGCTTTATGCGCTAATCTGATTATATTAACGAATGATTGTATCAGTAAATATTTACGAAAGGGAACATATTTCCCTATATTTATGTTTTGTAAAAAGTGCATTACATAAAAATGTGTAACCCTAAAACCAAATTGGGTTTAAATCAATCTTTGCACATGCATCGTTACAAAAAATGTTGAATTAAAAGCAGTACAAAATGCCAGGCATAAATTTGTAGTCATTAGTTTTTTTTCACACTATGATTCATTAAAATCTGGTTGTAAGTTTTAGAAGTTTGCTATGGAAATTGTGAGGACAAGATTTCCTACAAAATAGATTTTACAATAATGGAAATGAACTAGTTTTTAAATAATTTAAAGGATTATTTGTTAATTGAAAGTATCTGCTATGTAGACAAAATGTCTGATTTAAATAAATGTGTTTGCACTTCAATACATATTAGTTTAATTTAGATAACAACAAATATGAGTAGTTTAAAAAAATTCGTTACAAATTGTTTGGTTTTCGATTAGCAATATCTTTGAAATGGTTGTCTGGGGGAAAATGTTAATAATAAATAACACAAAATTGTATAAAATACATTTTCAATACAAAGCGGACCATTTTGTAGGCGTGGTCGTTGTAGAATTGAGATATGTGCATGTACATTAAACATGCAAGTCTACGTTTTATATTATTCTATAACTTATTCTACATATGTATACTCCTTGTTAGGGTGGATCGATTCTCGAAGGAAAGATCACAAAAGTTCAAAGTCATTCAACAGACTCCGTAATTCATTGAAAAATTTAAAAAAATATATATTATTATTACAATATTTTTTTAATTTGAGACAATTGAATTAAGCGAAATCTGTTGAAAGGCTTTGATCTTTTGCTCTCTCTCTTTTGTGGAAATTCCCTAAAAACAAAAATTGATCCTCACTATTAGGGAGTATATACCTGGACAAAGCTAAGGATAACTTAAAACATTTTTTTTTCACGAAATACAAAAATCTATACAAATATCGTTGCCGATAAAAAAATAGATTAAAAAGTTCTCAGATTCCAAAATTTTTCGTAAGCAAAATAACTGAGGTTCCTTGAACATTTCCCGTAGTTAAATACACACAATTTTCTAAAATCATCCGATTTATTCGTTTGGTGATAATGGATAATTATTTCGTTAGTAAAATATTTAAGTGTTTTCGTTAACGTATTTTTGGGTTCGCTAACCGTGTTTTAGGGTTAGTGCTTGCCAACCATAGTGATATTTATAAACAACCATAACTTTAGGAACTTTCGTTGAGGAAATTTTTAGCAAAAACCGAAATCGTTCCACCCTACATCTCACATCAGTATACATATATTTATACAGTTAAATCTCCTATTAGTTGATCTTTACATTACAAGAGAATTTTTGCAAAACATTGGATTAAATGCAACAAATTTTATTCTGTGACTGTCAGCATCCGCTTCTACAAGACCCTACTTTAGTTACATTTCTGTTTGTATTTCTGATTTGTTGCTATTTGTGGCAACTTTAACTTCTTTTACACGAAATGTGACTGTGCATACAATCAGCTACAAGTTCATTTGTTCCATCATTCAAACTCTGTTAATATACGAATAAAGAAAGATATTTTCTACATATGTGTGAACAGTGATGGACAAAAGTGAAGGGATCGACACAGTAGGTGATGCTCAACATTTTTCTGAGCGTTCAACAATTTTTGAAAAAATTTAAAATAGTTAAATTTTCCATTGTAAATAGTTTGTACTACAAATTATCAGAGAATAAAAAAATTTTAATATAAAGTTTTCGTAATCCACTTGTTCATAACGCCCAAGAACATGATCACATTTTCGATTTAGGGAAAATGACCGAAAAATGTTTGGTCAAAACCCCTAAACTAATGGGTATTTTGAACAAAATCATATTGACATATACCCCATGGTCATTAAGACCGCGTTGAAAAAGAAAATATTGTGCATAGCCGGCTTGTGACCGAACTTAGGCCCTGCGGTATGTTCGAAGCCGGCTGCACTGGGGAAAATGTATTCTGAAGTGCGGCCTTACATCTTGCCTCTATGGATTGTCCTAAGACTACTTCGCTTAGACAAGATTCTTTACGTACCGGTCTTCAGCTGAATACTGGGGATAATGATCATACGACTTGCTAAACTGTCATACAGCCCACTTTCTCTTTGCGGTTAGGACCACAGAACTGCAAAATCAACTTTTTTCTTGATTTAATCATACACAAAAATTCTTGTTCACTTTTAATAATTCAACAAAATTCACTGTATAATAAAATTAGCATCATGTTACTGAACACTGTTAAGTGATTACATTTGCATAAAACATAAACGACAGATGATTCACACTGATTCCAATTACGCGTTCAGTAACATGATGCTGATTTTATTCTACAGTGAATTTTGTTGAATTATTAAAAGTGAACAAGAATTTTTGTGTATGATTAAATCAAGAAAAAAGTTGATTTTGCATTTCTCTGGTTAGGACATAATTTACATTCTGAGGATTATGACCGATCCTCAGAATGCATGGGGATAATGTCAGTGGGGGTTGTGACCCGTCAATTTAAATACCAGAAATAAATCTCCACATAAACATAAATTTTGTTTTTTTTTTTATCTGCTAATTGTTTGCAATAGTTTTGCCAGCCACTGTAAATATGTGTTGTATACACTTGTCCATGGAGTGGGAGACTTTTAAACCATGAAGTATAGTTAAAAACTGAGTGACTGTTGTTATAGCAATTTAGTTTGTTTTGGCGGCTATTTAAGTGGAACGCAAATATGGAAATTTCTATTCCACCTTTATGACTTCTTAAGAATGCAAGCGAATGAATATTCGTAAAACTTAAATATCTTGTGATCTTGGAAATTTGCGAGAAAAAAAAACCGGTACAATTGTTATATAAACTGCATACATTGTAAAAACTTGTAAAATGCTTGAAAATAACTATAAATTTATAAAAAAATTCAAAGGGCCTGCATTTTTATTGTTTGAAACAATTTTTTTTTTATTTTTATTTTAATTAATCAAACCAGAAACATGCCTAACTTTTACTAATAATGCTGATTAAGCTTTATATAATACAAGGTTTTCGTAAGGCGTTATTTCAGTGTATATTTATACGATTCCATATTATTGTATTTAATAATAAATGTTTTTTTTTGTAATCAATTCTTAGAATTATTCATTATTTTAATAATGAATTTATTAAAATTGCTAAAAATAGTTCAATCATTATAAAAAGCTTGATATTAGTTAAATTAAAGAGTAAAATAATTAACTATGTATTTAAGCTAAAATTACCTGCATACATACATACATATGTTACCATTGTAATATGTACAAAAGTTAATCATTTTCAAAATAACGCATGTTGAAATTTGTTTTTATTACAAGTTTTGAAAAGTTTTTACACTAATGTTCAATATTGTTATCTAACTGGCTGCACCGCACCTTTCAGTTTAGTTTGAACAGTAACAACGAAAAAATAAAGAAACATATTAAAGATAAAAATCTGGGGAAATGAAATTTTACAAATTCTACAGAAAATTAGTTTAAAAAATTTTCATTTTATCCTACATAGGAGGCTAAATCAACACGCCCTCTTTCTACATCTATACAGTTCGTTATGATGAAAAGTACTTTAACAAGTAAAAATTGGGTGATGTCGAATCTGTATTACACTATGTCATGACTTAAATATGCAAAAAAGGATGGAAAGAGTAAGTACCCAGCAAAACTTTGGTAATGGGTGAGACGTTCTCATGCGTTTCCTTGTACTGGTAGCTCATTACCTTTTTCATTATTTGCAAGCATAAAGTAATAAGTTACTGATTATTGATTACGTAATATTTGATTTATAAATGTAAAGTAATAATTGAAATATTTTTGAAAATCTATTTTTAGATACATTACTTTGTGTTTTTTTGTAAGCAAAAGGGTAATGTATGTTTAATTTGACAACACTAGCGAAAAAACAAAGCGTATTCATTCATTTAAGTTTAAAGCAATCAAATACTATATGCGTCGATACCTCAGTGGGTAGAGTTCTTGGCTGGCAACCACAGTTCCCTCGTTCGATTCCCATCATGACCACATTATTTTTAATAACGTTTAAAATATTTGTAATAATTTTTTTTAATAAAAATTCCTCTTTTTTAAAAATCTATTTTTAGACACATTACTTTTTCCATTCTCGTAACCATATAAGTAACCCCTTACATTATTACCTCTAAAGTGATGGGTATATACATTACTTTGAGGCTCATCGCCTCTAAAATTCATCAGTGAAGCAAGGTGTAAAGTAATCCGAGCCCCTATGGCTACACATTACTTTACACATTATTTGGTAATGTGTGATTTTGCTGGGTATTTAGATAAAATGGTTTTTGTTTTTACAAAAGTAATTTACTAATGTGAAAAAGTTATTAATCAGCAAAGGCCTAAAGTCTGGAAACATTTCTAGTGCATTGAAGTAATAATTTAATAACTAGAATAAACTATCTCCGATGTCGTTGACGTATGAATGTGTGATGCACCCAAAAAAAATTTGGTAATGGGTACGATCAACTTTTACACTACCTTGTAATTTATACTTTTTACCTGTATCATTAGTTTACAACATAAAATAACGAGTTACCGATCATTGGATATATAATGCATTATTTTGTAATTCATTGTCCTTATCTTAACCATTATTTATAAACATAAAGAAATGAGTTACTGATAGTTGGTTAATGCATTATTACTTTGTAATGTTTACTCCTTGCCTTCGACATTATTTTTAAACATAAAGCAAAGAGTTACCGATAGTTGGTTACTTAATGTATTATAATTTAACACAAAGTAATGACTCTAAATACTGAGTTTGCAACATTAGATTTTAAGAAAATTTTTTCACAACTAATTTGTAGATTTTAAATTCCCCACGAAACTCTTAAGTCTAGTTCTTTTATCAGGATAATTGAATACGATTTATATATTTTTATTTACTTTACAACTTGTGTTTAAGAGTTTTTAAGGCCGAATTTTTTGGGATTTGTTTTGAACTTGGTTTAGTTAAACCGAAAACGAATTTTGTCCGCCATTTCCAAGTTCATTAACATAAATTTGACGGAACAACTCAGATACATATTTTTTATGGAAAATTTTATCATTTCAAATGTCAAAATCTTCCTAGATCAAAGTTGCAAACAAAAGTAAGGGAAAATTTTTAAATTTTTATATATAGAATTGAATACTTGTCGCTTAAACTATGTGATTTTCTGATGATAGAGATTAGTAAAACAACAATTGAGTACATAAAGTTTATAGATCATATGAATTAATTCATTGAAATAAAAAAAAATAAACCAAATTTCAAAACAGTTTTCCAGTTACAAACTGCGATAAAGTCAGTTTAAAGATAATCTACATAAGTCTTATTTGTACCAACTAAAATAAAAACATAAAATAGAATATTAAATTTCTAAGAATTTTCTGACGAGAATTCTCTTGATAAAGTTTTTGTTGTATTTTATTTTATTCACAAAATACACAAAGATTACAAGATTAGCCACTCATGCAACATGTGTGCCTGTATTTTACGGCTTTATACCAGAATTATAATCTAATTTTAATAAATTTTCTTAATTACAAATAACACCTGCATAACCTTAATCATATTATAGTTTAGTATGTAGAGTGCAAATACTTTAATCAAACTACAGATGTAATTGTAAGTTTTGAGATAAAAAACATCTCATTACCTGAATATTCTACTTAGATCTAAACGATCTATCGTTTAGAATTAAATGCCACATGATTTATCTTGTAGATTGATAAGTAGATCGATAAATTGCCATGTATCGAACGATCGTGGTATCTATCTGTACAATGCAATATAATTGTGGATAGCGCGCGCCTGCAATTACCCGTTGCAAAAAGACATTTATAAGATGACCAGATACATATTTTTTATGGAAAATTTTATCATTTCTAATGTCAAAATCTTCCTAGATCAGAGTTGCAAACAAAAGTAAGGGAAAAGATCTTTTATATATAAATCTATAAGAACCAAATTGTATACTTGTCACTTAAAACAACAATTGAGTACATAAAATTTATAGATCATATGAATTAAAAATATTTTCTTGAACCGAAATTTTTGATATTATTTTTATTTTTTTCTCGTTATATTTCTTATTTTACTATCTTTAGATGTCTATTGTCTTATGAAATGACCCTAAAGATAGAACAGTTTATAAAACTTTGTAGCAACTATTAATTTTATTTTTTTTTTGATTTCAGTTTTTTGCTTTGATCTGGCCACCTTTTTCTTTCTTCAAAACGATGTTAAGGTATTGTATGCAATACTGTTTTCTTGATTGCCTGCCTTAAAGTTCAACTAAACTAAACTTGTACCATGGAGTTGTATTCACAATATACATGCAGTAAGTATAAAAACTTTTTTAACGTGCTTACTTACTTACTTTAAGAATTGTAGAGACTTGTAAAAAAACAAAAAACAAATTTAACTGCTGTAGTGTTGGCGGTAGCATTGTACACCTGCATTTTTCATACACTTCAATCTACCGAGATAAAGCAGGATATTTACTAATTTAATAATACAAAAGCATTTAAATTCCTAATCATATCTCGTAAAAGCGGCCGCCTTCTCAATCCTCGAACTACTTACAAAATGCATTCAATGCTTACGCTGCGATTTTTTTTCCAAAGTGTTGTAGTCATGTCAGCCAACGAACCAAGCAAGCAAGCAAGGAACCAAACAACCTGTAACTCAGCCACGCAACACAAGACTCAATCGTTTACGTACACAAAGTCAATTCAGTCAGTTTGAGATTCTTGGTAAACTATAATTTGGTCCAAATATTCTCACCATTACATTGTAAATAAATAAAATCTAGTAGTACGTGTATTATAACTTTATGTAAAGTTTCTTTAGGTTCTTTTGCTTCATATAAATATTTTGTGGTGTAAAATCCATTGGTGCATATTGCTTGGTCGGCGGTTATCTATTTATTGCTCATGCTAACCATGGTTTTGAGAATTTTGTAGCAATTTGTTGGCTAACAAGTTTTAATATGTTTTTCTCAATGAAATATTTATTTATACTAAATGAACTTGGTGTAAGTACACCTAACTACAAAAAAAGGGTATTTGTATGAAAAATAGTTAAAAACCATTAACAATACAAATTTTCAAAATTTCATTTACAAATTAGTGAATCACCACGCAGAGCCTTCTTGTTAGTTTTTTTGTTAATGGAAATTCTTTTTATACCCTCCACCATATATGGTATGGGTATATATCAGTTTGTCATTCCGTTTGTAACATCTTGAAATATAGGTCTAAGACCCCATAAAGTATATATATTTTTGATCCTTATGCAATTTTAAGTCGATTTATTGATTTCCGTCTGTCTGTCTGTTTGTCTGTCTGTTGAAATGGCGATCACGACGCGGGTGCCTATTTTTACCCAGATTATTGGACATCCTCCCGAGCAGTTTGGTATTGAAAATGAGCAAAATTGGTCCAACGGTTAAAAAGTTATGTGTGAAAATGTGAAGATACCTCTATAAGTTTTCCATACAAATTGGTGTATTTTAGTACAATTTCATAGTAGCGACTGGTACATAATATATTTTCTCATATTTTGTCACCACAAATATTTTTCACCTCAAAAAATTTTTTTCAGCGCAAAATTCTTTTTCCACGAAAAAAATTTGTTTTCGTATACAAAGTTTTTCACCTCAAAAAAATTTTTTCACCTCCATAATTTTACTTCCAAAGTGCTTTACATTATTTGTATCAAAAACAGTAGAGAACATTTTTTTTAGGATATTGGTGGAGGGTATTCAAAGATTTGGCATAGTCGAATTTAAGCCTATTTTTTACTTGTTTTCTATTAGAAAAGTATCTGGAATCGAAGGATTTCCAACCTTTCCTTTTTTGTCCACGTGGACCAACAAGCTTTTATGGACATAGCTGCATACTTTTTCGCTTCACCGAAATAACTTCCACATATTTAGAAGATTATCAATGTTTAAAGCAATCCCTAAAAAGGGTGCGTCTAATATCGCCCAGTTGCAATATGCCTCGCATATGCTCTTCGAAGGTGATTCAGAGCCTGGTCAACTATCATCGTTCTTATTATCCAAAGAAAAATTTACTTCTCAATGACTTTTGTAGAAGTCGTTCTACAAGAGATTTATTTTGCAATTGGTTAAGTCTTCAAAACCCATTAGTCTGCCTTTATCTAGTTAATGAAGATGCGGCGTTAACAAGCGATAACTCAATTGATTATTCAATAGTTACAATTTTTAGCGGGTGGCCTAATAAAAATTATATGTTTTGCTAAATAAGAAATTATGATTTCCCACAAGTTGGTATAGTTTCCCATAATTCTGATATATGAATCTTAATTTACTGCAAAGTTTGAGTACCAGTGCTCATAATGGGTATTAAAATCTCCGAATACCCTGCGATTTTCATAAACCCTCCGTTGTTAGAACTTAATCTAACCAACTGGCGCTATATATTATTTAATGAAATTAAAAAAAAAATATATTTGCAACACATTTGTTTGTTTTAGTTATTTAATGAATCTGAGAAAAAAATATCGCTAAAAAATTAAAATAAATAATTTAATGACTGTTAAGACATAACTAAATGTAAACCTACAACTTATTGAAAAGTCATTAAAAATAGTTAAAATAATGGTAGTGTAAATTTTAGACGATAAAATGAATATTTAAATATATATTTAAATCATTAGCACGACTGGCAGGCAATTCAAACAGATTCTGTTTTATATTATTTAAAATGTTTTAAAATACACTATTTCCACAATGTTTTAATTGAGAATAATTTATTCAGAATGTTTTAATTCAATTAAAATTTAATTAAACTTAAAACTAATTTTCCCAATATTGTGTAAGCTATTAACTAAGATTTTATCTTGACAGATTTGCTTTTATTTTTTATATTAAATTTAAATTTGATCGTGCGTTTAATATTAATGGAACATTTGGAAATTTGCTCTGAATAAAGCAAGTAATTTTTAATATCTCACTGGTAGGGCGCCATTATTATGTCTGTCCCAAGTTCCAAAATTAAGCTGGTTTCTGTTACGAGTAAATGGCTCGTGTCAATATCAAATAAAGGAATATTTTTTTTTTCAACATTAAGACACATAAAGAAAACAGCTTAGATAGAGTAAAAATACTTCTAAACATCTTTTATCATAAATGTAGTAACTTAAGGGGATTAAAAGATTTCAAATAAAAAACGAAAGTTTTATATTTTATTTTTAATAAAAATTAACAATGTAATTTCTTTAACTGTCTGTGTAGTTATTTCGTTTCCTTTAAACAAAATATGCTGCCCATTTCTCTTAAATCCCACAAATTTGGAGTTTGTTTTTTGTTTTAAAACTTTGTTGATAACATTTCACTTTAATATTGACCGCATTTGTTATTTTTATATATTATTGCTTATACAGATGATACTAAACATTTTGTTGAGTTTTTCTTTTTTTTTCTGACCATCTTAAACTTTTTCTATGTATTTTTGTCTTTTCCATAAATTGATTTTCAAGTGGCTCCGCCAAAAAGCCAATCTTTTATTTCATTGGTATTTTCGATAAAAGAAATGCTGCCAATAGCATATTACAACTGTCTGTCCGTCCATCCGTCCGTCCGTCCGCCTGACTGTCTGTCTGTCTATATGTTTCTCTGATGATGCCTGCATCACAGGTATTTTGTTTATGCATTGAAGGAATACATCATCATACGAGTATGAATGAATTTTTGTATGTGCTTAAACATGTATTGGAATTTAAAAGACAAATACGTGCTTCTATAAGATAACAAACAAATATTTTATGTAAATTTTTTTAAAAGGCATCATTGGAAACATTTAAATTGAATGGAATAAAATGAATCACATATTGAATTTAGAATAAATAAGTGATAGTGTAGTGGTAAGAGTTACTAAAACAAATAACCTAATTTCATATTCTCATATTAGGCTACGTTTACATTATGCCCCAAATCTAGTTTAAACTAGATTTCTAAATCTATTTCATGCATAACAGTACCATACGATCGAAATTTTGTCCAAACTAGTAAATTTCGAACGTAATGTAAACGTTACTTTATAAATATTATTTGTTGTATAACTTTATCTTCATAAAATTGTTTTATTCTATGGAAAAAAACTGTGACAAACAATTTGAAGCAGTTGGAAATAGTTTTTTATATACCCAACTAAAACAAATTTATATGCAGCAATATAATGTTATATTAAATTAGTTATAGCACAATATATGATGTAATAGAATTTGATCCGAAACATGAAAACATTTAGTTTTATATAACTCCAATTAGATTTAATTCGATGCAATTATGTATATACAATTCAATACAGTTGTATACAATTTTACCCGAATTTTTCCCTAATCGAATTGTATAAAATTAGTCATCATTAATATATATTTAGATCTCATTTAATAAAATGATACACAATTGGATCTATTTTCACATATAGTGCTTCCTCGTTTACTCCAATTGTATATGTGTTGACATAATAGCATACAAATACTACTAGAACGGACATTTACTACCGAAGGGGGCCAACTTCTGCAATAAAAATATAACTAATTATTGCCGCAATAAAATTTTTCCTATAGGCAATACGATATCAAAACATTTTCGTATTGCAGTGCTGAACACCAGAGAACTGCAAAATCAACTTTTTTCTTGATTTAATCATACACAAAAATTCTGGTTCACATTCAATAATTCAACAAAATTCATTCAAAATTCAGCATCATGTTACTGAACGCGTAATTGGGATCAGTGTGAATCATCTGTCGATTATGTTTACTGCAAATGTAATCACTCAACAAAAAGTCAGCGTTGAATAAATCAGAAAAAACAACAAACAACGCGTATGAGTGTATTCATAATTAAAACATAATAGAAACACATTTCATAAATGTACATTAGGGTGGGACTTAAATCCGCTTTTTTAGAATTTTAATTAGTAATATTTACAATACTAAAAATATTCTTCTTTGTGAAAGAAAAAAATTAGGTCGATATCTCAGGCCTGACTAATCCGGAAAATTTTAAATATTGTCTAAATTTTTTTTTTCATTTATTTTGATTGGAAAATTAGGCAATACTTAACTTTAACCGGATTGGGAGAGCCTGAGATATCGACCTAAATTAAAAAAAATTTCCCAAAGAACAATAAAAATTCTAAAAAAAACGGATTTTAGACCCACCCTAATTTATGAAATAAGAAACTATTTTGTTTTAATTATGAATACACACATACGCGTTATTTATTGCTTTTTCTGATTTATTCTACATCAAAATAATTATTGTTGACTCGAACGAGCAGTTCTCTGCTGGGCACATATAGAAAAGGATATAAAACTGGACTAATTTTACTAAAGCTTGCCAAACATTAAGTTAAATATGCTTTAGTATGATGCTATGTAAAATAACATTAAAAAAAAAATAGAAAATATTTTAGATATGGGTCTACATATAGTTTTGTACAACTATATAAAGGGTGGTTAAATTTTAAGGGCCGATGTTGATTTTGAATAAAACACAAATTATTTAGGAAATTATTGTCATTTCTTTTTATTATGATAATATGGTATGGTTCAATTATGTATTGAACAAAATATCGATGACACTGAGGCATAATTGAGGTTCTATGCCGTTAATGTGCCGAATTATCTCATCCTTTAGCTCTTGAATTGTTGCTGGCTTATCGACGTACACCTTTTCTTTCAAATTACCCCAAAGAAAGAAGTCCAACGGTGTCAAATCGCATGATCTTGGCGGCCAATTGACATCTCCACCACGTGAGATAATACGGCCATTGAGTTTGTCGCCCAAAAGAGCCATTGTTTCGTTAGCTGAGTGGCAAGCGGCACCGTCCTGTTGAAACCACATATCGTCCAGGGTCATATCCTCAATTCCTGGCCACAATAAGTTCGTTATCATCTCGCGATAGCGAACACCATTCACAGTAAATGCTTGGCCGACCTCATGACACACTATCGCGAACAACAGCAATGTTTTCCGCAGAACGAAATGGACGAGCACGCACATGTGTTTTCAAAAACACGGTTTGCTGAAATTCGCCCACAATTTTCGCGATTGTGGACACATTTGGTCGATTATGCTGACCAAAAAAATATCACGAAGTGCACGAAATACATTTTGATTTAAACGCCCATTTTTATAATAAGCCTGAATGACTTTAACGCGTTGCTCGATTGTGTATCTTTCCATGGATCAAATTGAGTTAGTCTGAAATTGAGAAATGTAAAATGAAATGCAGAAAAAAAACTTCACGCTTAGGTGTGGTTCACATTCAACATTGGCCCTTAAAATTTAACCATCCTTCACATACTCATATATAATAATATCTTCCATATTTATTTTTATTAAAAAAAATGGTTAACATAAGTTTTTTATAAAACGTTTTTTGATTCTCCTGAGATAGTAGGTTGTGCTGGTAAACTCTCGATATGTGGTCATATAGCGTGGGTCATTTAATATTTTAAATTTGAATCGGCTATAAAATAAAAAGTACTGATTATTTTTTCAAATTAATGGTTTTATTGGAAAGGTTTATCTTTGCCATTTAAGAACGGAACACAATATCATTCATATAATTACCACGATTGGACCATTTTTCTTCGAAAATGAGCAAGGATCCGTCGTTTTTTGGATTATTTTCAAACCATTCACAGATAATTCAAAATAAAATCGAAGTTGCCATTGAATAGATTCGAGCCAAAACAATCGAAAATATCGTATATTGAAAAATTTGGTTGATCCAAAATGGCCCACCCTGTAAATAAGTTTTTACAATAACATCATATATCAAAACATTTTTACTTGGGTAAAGAAAAAAAGAACACAATTGCGCTAATAATAATTGAGAGCAGTTGCCCATTTTTTATTTAAAATGTTTTAAATTATTCTCTGCAGCTTAATTCGATAATGGATTTACAAAATTATAATTTAAAATATGATTTTTACCCTTTTAAATACTTAATATTATTTAATATCCCGAAAAAGCTTATAGAAAAGTTTTATCTTTCCTAAAACGTTTTATCTTTCTTAGAAACGTTTTATCTTTCCTAAAACCAGTTCCTCTGCAACCGATTTCATAAAA
The DNA here is from genome assembly GCA_949748255.1 of Eustalomyia histrio. Classification (NCBI taxonomy): domain Eukaryota; kingdom Metazoa; phylum Arthropoda; class Insecta; order Diptera; family Anthomyiidae; genus Eustalomyia; species Eustalomyia histrio. The sequence continues at coordinate 127,239,441 of OX456527.1, forward strand.
CAAGTACCGGAAAACCTTTGCTCTATATCTAGAACTATTTCTGCCCATGAAGATATGTTTTTATAGTTGATTCCTTGAAATTTGAATAACTCACATTGACTCGTAGGAGACACCAGGATTTAAAATACAACAAATAATAGCGGCTAGATCTGTGATACAATTAAAAATATGAGGTATAAATAACCTTTCGGTTCTTATTTTGAGTAAAATAACCAGCTTTTGGATCAAAGTAAGCAAAATAAGTTGTTCTGAAACCGCTTTATTGGAACCCAAAATTTAGCTAGTTAATAAATATCCTCTGTTGCAAAATATATCATATTTTTTCCTTATTTTTCCACACACAACTCCAATCTCCCAATTAATGTGGCCTGCGCCAGGCACACCTCTGACAATACAAAGAAGCTTGTGGTAAATTAGGACAAAACAAATCTAGAAAATGTCAAACCCAAAGTATCCTTAATACTTGCTTGCCATACAAAATGTATTTATAATTCAATTACAATAGAAATACAATCATAAAACAATTTTCTATTTCTGTTTTGTTCCTAGTAAAATTAAAATTTCTATTCATAGTAAACATTTATTTAGTAGCCAAGTAATTGACATGGGAGTGTTTGAGGGCGTTAAGCATCAATAATAATGGATAATCCATAATGTGTGCCTGTATATATTGTGCAAATAATATTATAAATACATTTTTGTATGTAACATCCCTCAAAAAAAGGCGGACTTTAAATTTTTGATAGGTGTTGCTGAACATTGTAGCAATTTAGAAATAATGTCCCTAAGTTATTGACATAAATAGGCGTAAATATATTAAACAATTATTCTTTTTAAATTTTAAATAAAAGTATTTAGCTCAGCTGCTACTGCTGGTTCTTTGACCAATTAAATTTCATAATTTTAAAAAAATTAAACAATATCCGGAGGTGGTCAATAGGGGAATTTAATTTTTAAGTAGGCGTTTTTTTTTTTAACAGATGTAAGAAAATTTTAAGTAATTTCTTTCACGATGATACACAAGAATCAAAAATAGTCATTTATTTTAATTGAATTTGTATATTATTCAATAAATCCATTTGAATTTAACCGTAAACTCAGCTTTAGGTGTATAAATGTTCATATTTTAAAAATATTACTACTACGTTCATACTGAATCCCCAAATTCAATAGAAAATTTAAATTGAAAATTTGGAAATTAGATATTTATGTTTTCAGTATGAACGTAGTATGAATAAAATTCTTTTGAAATGGTGTGAACAATTTAAATGATTTATATTGGTTTTCTTTTAAATTATACAATATTTCTGTATATTATTTTTATTAATTTGGTTATTTGACATAATTTCTGTATAATATTGATTTATGGCAATAATTTTCAAATCGATATTATGACAAATAAAAATGATTTACGCGCAAAATTTCAATTTTCATTGACCACAACAAAACAATTGTATTTTTATTTTTATTATTAAAAAAAAATTCAAGTATAATATGCTGTTTATAAAGGTTTTTACACAATACCTTAACTGTCAAAAACATATCCTTATAAAATATACTTTATGAGTTTCCTTTGTATATACCTGAAGGAGAAGGACAAAAAAAACACACTAAGTTAAAAACGCCGAAAAATGTCAACATATTACAAAACAACTGCTGTAGAAATATTAAAAAAAAAAACAAATTCTTTGAAAAAAAATTATAAAAAACACCAGATGATGATTTACGATCAGTATCATAACTGAGAAAAAACGAAACAAAATCCACCGCAGTAATTATAATTTTCTAACATTTATAATTTAGTTGTTATCTAATCTAAATTGAAGATACAATTTATACTAACATTTTTTTATATATGTATGTAAAAAAAATCAATATATACATTTTTCTGTGTATCTGGCATACATACATATGTTAAATGAATATGAATAAAATTTTAATGTAGTCATATCCTCCAAACTAATCTTAGCCAGGACGACCTACTGCTATAAATTGAGTTTTCAAAAATGCATCCAAATTCTATATTTGGTATTGCATTGAAACCAGTTGTTTCTTAAAAGAGAGACCGGTATTTTTTTTTATATATATTTTAATTAATAACAACACAGCAAAATTGATTTTACATTATTCCTGCGTATATACACTTAAAAAAACTATTTATTAATTTTGCAAAAAAAATCGAAAAAATTTTACTTTAAAAGTACCAATATTATAAATTTTTGGCTCTCCGGCTGGTTATATGGCCTTTTATGAATTTGATGAAACAATTAGATTTTCATCACAAGGTGAACTAAGTGTTGTACATACATATGTGTTGTATCGTCTCTATTTAAAATAAAGTGGCTAAAATTTATATTTCACTACAACGACGATTTCTGTTGCATTTTCTATTTGTTCGCATACTAATCATAGGTACAGATTTTGTATTTTTAAGTATTAAATTTAAACAATTTTGTTTTTAATAGCAACAATACAACACAAAATGACACTTGGCACACCTCTTGTGAATAACCTAATTTTTTTTTTAATATTTTTCTATACAATAACCTTTTTCTGGGAAAAAAATCTCATAAATTAGGTGGACCTTTTTGTATATAGAAAATAAATAAAATTCTTTGGATGTATTCCAATTTCTATAAAAATCAAAAAAATCAGAGGCTTTGTATATTTTTTAATATAAATTCTTTAGGGTGCTGTATTGTACCAATGTCGGAAAACATTACTACATAATGGCGAATATAACCCATTTCCGGGTAGTCAGTAGTGTGATTCCGTAACTTTTTAACGACAAAATTCGATAGTGACATTGTCAAAATTCGATAATTACCCTGCGGGAGAAGGACCTATCCCAGGACATGTCACGTGACCAGTTCATTGTGATAGGGACTGGTCACGGGACCGATTTTTGAATATGAAAAGGACCGCTCACTTTAACATAGGAGGGGGTCAATTACCCTCTGTGACATGTCACGGAACCGGTGTAAAAGAACATGTCACACAACTAATCCCAAAGAACATGTCACAGGACTCCTACTTTCAAACTCATCACGTGATAGAGGCATTTAAACCGAGCATGTTACAAGAGAGACGGTACTGTTTTCACCAAACACGGGACTAGTACTTTCAGACCCAATACGTGATAGAGACTTTTTATACCGATCACGTAATATATCCTGTTTTAACCAACCACAGGATATGTACTTTCAGACCCATCACCTGATACAGACTATTAAACCGTTCTCATAATAGGTACTTTAGGAACCGGTCCTCTTTTCACCTATCTCGTGATATTTTTTTTCAGAACTGATGCTGTTTTCAGCAATCAGGGGACAGGTCCCAATTCCCAACTGACCCCTTTTTTCCCGCAGGGTAACAACAAAATTCGTTAAAAGTTATTCTGGAACTTTTTTCTACCGATATTTGTAGTTAAAAAATCGTTAACTTATCTTTTGAAGTTCAAGTTAACAGTTTTTGTCATCACTTTATAAAATTTCAAACTTCTGTCGGTATCTTTTGTCAATAATTTTAAAAAATACAGAATAGCTTTTTCGGTAACTCAACCGACAATTATCGTTAGTTAACGAAATCGATAAAATCGCTAACAAGTATGAGAATTGCACTACTGTTACTTTTCTTATTAGGTTTTTTATTAAGGGCTGTACTGGCGCTTAAAAGCAGAAGGCTTGACCGCTAAAATACTTAAGTAAAATCCCTTAAAATACCGTTATCGAAAGAAATTTAAATTTCCTCCTTTAATTTTATATACATTAAGTTGATAAATTTATTTCATTATTTTATTTAAGCTCGATTGTTTTTTTGTAAAAAAAATTAACGGTATGCGCTGAAATAACTGACTACAGTTACTCTTAAAATACCGTTACAGAAATTACAGTATTCTTAAAACACTGTTATTGAAAAAACTCAAATACCGTTGTCCTTAAAATAACGATACTGAAATAAATAATATATCCTTACCCTTAAAATATTTTTACCAAAATAATCTCAAATACTCGTAGCTTCCCATCAAAACCATGGTATCAACTACTTACCATCCTATTTACTCCCTTAATTACATTTGTTCGCGATGAGCCCAAAAGTAATGGGTACTCATTATTTTTGGTTGTTCGTAAGCGGGAGGGTAACGACCACCCATTACTTTGTGTTTTTTCTAAGTGAGAAGGTAATGACCACTCATTACTTTTGGGCTCATCGCGAAAAAAAGTAATTAAGGGAGGGAGTAAATAGGCTTGTAAGTAGTCGATACCGAGGTTTTGCTGGGTTTGTTACCTTTACCGATAACTGCATCGCTTCAGCTACCAACCATGTTTAATAATAATAACATTGATATATTTTTCTTTAAGTGTATCAAATATGATATGGAGGTATATTCAACACTTAATTGATTCTCAAACATAGTATAATTTTCGTGATATTCTCCTGTTAAAAGATCGCCATCGACTGGCTTAGCTCTATCAGCAATTGATGCTTATCATTTTATGGATTTTTTCCTCCTGATAACATAAATATTTAATAAATTCTTTCATCTTCGTTTTTTTTTTTTTTGTTTTTGCCCTCCTTCATTGATTTTTTTTTAAATTTCTTATCACATCAAACAACTATGAAATTTGTTGCACAGTCAGTAAGTAACAAGACTGTAAACTCAGTGGGTAATTTTTTTTGTTTAAATAAACAACATTTTTATTCCAAATTATATCGGTTTTTCCAGGTAAAGTTCCTAATACAAAGGTGACTTTAAGGTATACTATTTTGACAATATCACCAAAAGTCCACATGATATGGATTAATTTGTTTTTAAGTTAAGTAATTTATTTAGTGATGTAAAATTTTAGTTGGGCCACCAACGATTTTTACAAATTCATGTACATTTTATTTTTTTTTTTACATTTTAAACATTTGCCAGCCAAAAAATGTATTCAATCATTTTCAAAACAAACATTTTTCCATACATGCATACAGCATTTAATAAAAATAATAACCAACCAATAATTTAAATGAAAAACGTAAAAGAATAGCGTGTTGCCGCCCCTTGTATCTTAATTGCTCAAAAAATACTTTTGGAATTTTTAATAAGGTGCCATCGTACATATAGAGCGGAACGTTAAGTTTGTTGCATATATGTACAAACATATATATTTATAATTTATATAATTCTTCTTCTCTCAAGTCATCCTGGGTGATCTGTCAAAATAATGTTATAATAAAATGTAAGTCCATCACATTGATACGAGTAGCAAAAAATTAAAAGTATAAAGCCGCCTGGATGATGCCTGCATGCTGCCTACCTAGTTGACTCACTAAATAAAACATTCATAATCATACCCTGGAGGACTTTCCTCCGTATTTATAATTTGTTTTCCAACCAAAAGGCTAAAGTCAATTTATTTATTTTTTTATGTTTCGAAAACCATTTTTTTAATTTATGATTATTTTGACGTTAAATTTTAAGATGTATGGGTATTTTACTAATTTCATTACCTTCTTAAAATTATCGAATATTGTATGTAAATATGCATAAAATGCAATTATAAATAATATACTTAATATAGAATTCGCAGAAATTTCCATAGAGGAACACTGAGACGGAAGTAGATTAAGAATTAAGAACATAAATTGGGTCAATGTAATGTAAGGAGTGAAAAAATTCAGATAATATTGCGACTTAAATCGAGATTTATTGAAAATCTTATGTTTAATCCCGAGTTGTACATATGTAGAAGGAAATAGAATTCTTGTTTTCTTAAAATTGCTATTTTAATTAATTTATTTAACCTTCTTGAAGTGTATGTTTCAATTTATTCAGAATCAAAAATCCAAAAAAAAACCTTCAGTGAATTACCCTACTTCTTAGGAAACACATAGTTAAAAATTCAGATTTTTAGCCTAAGTAGTTTGGCAAAACGTTAAATCCCCATTTGAACACTACTTTTGCCACATTTCTGGGGAAAATTTCAAATATTATTTAGTTGGGACAGAATGTTAAGGGGGAGTCCTTTTGACCTCCCGTAAAAATTTCCAAAAATCTCGTCTTGGTGGATGTCTACCCGCAAGAGGAACCTTCATACTAAAGTTCAAGTTTCTAGCACCAGCGGCTTGGCCCAAAAAAAATTATATTTTCAGTGAATAAAGAGCTTTATACACGTTAAACACTTGAGCCCAAACTTCAGCAAACATATATTTTAAATTTCACATTTCTACCAAAAGGGGTTTGAGCAGGACGATAAAGATTAAGATTTTGTTTTCGCATTTTAAAAATAGGTAGAAATATATTTGAATTGAAGAGAAAACAAACTTCATTTGATTTCAAAGTTTAATTTAATCTTTCTTCTTGACAACCTACATGCAAAATTGTAAATTTCAGATAAAGGCGTTTTGGCTTAATGCAAAACGTGGAGATTTTATACCAGGGAAAAACCCTTGTAAACATTTTTAAAATTCTTTCTTTATACGCCGAAAGAGGAGGAACCTACATAACAAATTTCAAGTTCGTTACCGCAGCCATTTTCGCTGGCTGATTAAAGGGAACTTTTTTCCCGTATTTGAAATTATATCATCAGTGAACCATACATCAGGGAATAAATATGTTAAATTTGAGATTTCTGGCCAAAGGTTTCGGTCAGGTGGTTAAAGGGCATACTTTTCCCTTTTAAACCTCAACTTTTTTCTTGGCGAAAATTTCAAAAAGTTCATTCTCCAGAAAACAAACAGTTTAAATTTTAGATTTTTATTGAAAACGATTTAGGAAGCCTTTTCTCCTTTTCCGCAAAAATTTACAAAAATCCCATGTTAGTGGATGTTTACGCAGGAGATGGAACCTACGTGCCAAATTTCAAATTTCTAGCTCCATCGGTTGAGGCTGGCAAATGAAGGAGGTAGTTTTTAAATTTTTACCACGTTCCTTTTAAAAATTCCAAAGAGTACCTTACCAGGGAATTGAGTAAGGCTAAAAAAATGATGGTTTGAAAAGATCTGCATAGAATATATATTTGAAATCTATTTTTTTTATTTTAAAATTTATTGTACAAAAATATTTAACAATATAATTTTGCCTCAGCGCCCTGTAGGCATTATTGAGGCAAAGTTGGCAAAAATTAATTTAATTTGTACAAAGAATAGAAAATTATTAATTCACAATTTGTTCCAGTTCAAAAAAAAATTATAATCTTAAAGTTGTTTAAAAAAGAAGATCTTAACCTATTTTATAAGGTTTAAATAAAGTTTAAATCTTAAGTTTGTAAAAACAGTTTGGGTAGACCGCGCAAAGTGGAGACTTATCCTTTTGAACCTCTATTTTTACCCCGTTACAAAAAGTGCTTTATCAATGAACCCATTCTTCAGAGAACAGTTATTTTATTTTTTTGGAATATACTTACCAAATTTCATTTTCCCACCTCCAGACGATAAGACTGGGCGAAGATAATGTTACTCTTTTATATACATAGATTTCAACATTTTTAGTTGGTTAACTTTTTTTTAAAATATTTATATAATTTGTACAAGTTGATCTGGCAGCACACAAATGAACTTGAAATCATCATTTGAAATCCTTAAAAGATGAATAACTTTTCATTTCTAAAAATGCTTACATAAATATTTATGTAAAATATTTTTAAGGTTAGTCAACTAAAAGATGTTTACTTGTTAACTTTGAAAAAGTAAACAAATGAATAAAGCCCGGTTAAAAGTCTTAAACACAAGTTTTAATGTAGCCACTAAACATAACTAAACATGAAACTACTTCATCACTAGTTATACTTTTGTTTTTATTCATAGGCAGAATATTGGAATACATAACATACATATGTATATATAAAATAAAATACATATAATTAGATCAAAAACATGATAATAATAAGAACTTTCATTTCGGTTCTATGGAATATTTTCATTTAACCATCAATCGGTTGTAACCGTTTTTATGTTCAGTTTTTGTTTGTGTCGAACAATAAAGATTGTTCAAACATTTACACCCATAATTTAATTGTGTTAGTCTTAACTGTCAAGTTAAAGGTTAATATGACAAAGAATGTATATAATTAAAAAAAATTACATTAAAAAAAAAAATAAAAAAAACTTAAAAACACAAAAAGAAACTCTCGCACACTCAAACTCTGTTCGAAATAAATGTGGAGGAAAAACACAAAGGCATTGAAAAGCTTTTATACGAGATAAGAAATAAATTTTTAGACACCAATTATAAAAACATAAATTTTGATTTTTTGTTTTCTTCTTCAACTTCTTTTTTTCCAATTTATTCACAGCCATAAATTTAGAAAAAAATGTATGTATAGGTGCAGATTTATGTGTTGTATAAGCAAATGAACGAACGTACCGATCATATCAGTGAGAAAACATCTTATTTTACATGTAAATTATTATTCTGAAATGTTGACAGTTCCCAATAAAATACTTTAACACGATAGTTTTTTTTAATAATTATTGTTAACTAACTTTAGTTAACTACTAGTATGCCAGTTAGTTAGTTTTGTATTGTAGAAACAAAATAACTTATTTAAATACAGAAAATAGTCGCGCAATTAGAAACTCTACAACAAAATGTAAGATCCAAATTAACGGAGGAAAAAATTAAAAAAAAATTCCTTCATATCTAAGAAACTGATTTTACTAAAATTTAAAAAACATACGTCAGTGCAACTAAAAGTATGTAGAAAAGTCTCAATAAACCTGCAGCAATTATTGAAGAATCAATAAAATGTTTTAAAAAAGTAATAATTCGTATATCTTGTTGCAAAATATTATTTAAAAATCACAGAACTTTGTGATTACTCAATATAAAAAAAAGTTTTTTTCCCCCGTAAAAACGAATAATTACTCAGGATATGATAATAGGAATATAGCTTTATTGTAAGTTTTCCCCAACGTAAATAAAATTCGGATATGCGATAGAGAAGAAAATTGTAAGAGACATTAATTTTTTTAAACTGTGTCAATTTTATGTTTATAAGTTTAAAAGTAGGTTCAAAAATAGGTCAATTTTGTGTGAAAACATATTTGAAATTTACGAAATTAGGGTTTTGTTTTTACATAGCGTTAAAGTACTTAAAATGATACATAATTAATACCCCTTGCCTATGTCGTATTTGAAAAATGTCAGACTGTCCCTTATTTTGTAGACCAACTCTTTTTGTAGAGTTTCTAATTTTTCTGCAATGTACTGTAGTTTTAGTAATGATAGTTCAGTAGTGGTTTTAGTAATATTCCATTATAAAATATCAGTTACAATTTGGGCGACAGACTTTAGTGAAAACAAAAATGGGTTTTATAAAAAATACAACAATAATGCCGAATAGAATAAATTAGAATCTGTACAATATCTTACAATGCGCTTAATTCTAGCATCGTTGAAGACCCTTCCCTCAATATTTCAATTCAAGGTAATCGACTTTTCGTAATTTAAAATTTGAAACAATATATTAAAGCAGTTTAAAGAATTTGGCAGTTGATATATTTAACTGTAATTACAGCTGTTTTTCATGGGGCCATAGACAACAACTATTATCACAGTGATATTAAAAAAACAACTAAAAAAGCTACTGTACTTTGTAACAGTTGTTTGTAGCAGTTATTTTTAATATCATAACAAACAACTACAAAAACAGTATTTTTGTTATTCAAAATAAAAACAATTCGTTGAGTTTTTGAACATTATTGTTTATTATACGCTTTTTTTCTATATACTGTGGGCGTCAGAAGAAACTGTACAACTTGTGCATGAATTAATTATAATAAGAATTTTAAGTCTCCTTCTTACGTTTGACTAGAATTCTAAACTATTTATTAATTTAATTTTTTTTTCATGAAATGGTGTTGAAAAGAGAAAAAGTGTGCCCTTTAATGACGTAGGCTCACCTTTTAAAATTTGAAATTAAAAAATTAACTATAAAAAGGTTATATAAAGTTATTATAAGAGGTAAATAAAAAAATCGGAATTTTAAGCCATTTAGTTTGTAAATAAAAATCAGTTAATTTTGTTGTAGCTCCAATGCATGAAAACTTAATTGTTGGAGTACAGTTTGGATATTTGACATAACATTTTTTGTCGCATTTTTAGCTGCACATACTTTTGTTTTAATTATCATTTTCACTAGATTATATCGATAAACTTATTTTTGTGTGATTAAGGCCGTATAACATTAGCTTGTTTTTAGTATTTTTTTTTTTTATTATTACTAACTTGTAGTCTAGACTGATGATAAATATGTTAACATAAATTGCAGCAATTGACAACATTTAAAAATTTCTAGTGTTTTCTTGTGATTTCGTACATTTTTATTGCAGGCACATTTTTATTGTCCCAATAATTTTCCAGTAGTATTCGTTAGCATATATTGCTAAAATTAAACGTCAAACTAGCTGTCATTTTCCTTTGAATGTTATAAAAAAGATGCCACAAATAAAAAAAAAAAATAGGAAAATGATAGAAAAACAACAAAAAATTATTTAATTTAAAAGAATTAAATAAATTTTAACAAATCATAAGGAAAAATAACAATTTCTTCACTTTAAAGTAATCATAGAAGAACCTTCTTCCTTGAAATTTTTCAAAATGTGAGAACATAAGTTATCACTGCAAGTAACTTCTAGCAGTTATTGTCAAATAATAGTTGGAAATTTCTGGATGGAAAATAACATTCTACCTTTTTCCATCGATAAAGAAATTTAATAATTTGAAGCATCACATTTTTTTAAATATGCTTTACACTCATTTTTATATACTCGCGCTCTTCTCCAACAAAATCCATGAAAAACTTTTTTTTTTGGTTTTTTTTGTTAAATAGACTAATTTATGATGCCAAAAAGGATAGAAAGTAAAATCAAATAAGAAATGGCAAATTTTTCAAAATTTGCAAACTTTTAACAATACCGTCCTTAGATGGCAAATAACTTCTGTTTGGGCTCTTATGATACAGATGTTGGTAATCGATTTGAAACATATTATTTTGTTAAGTCATTAACAATACAAAATATTTCCTAAATGCTGCAAAATTTTTTATTAACAATTGGAAATATATTCCTTGACATGCAAACAAAAAAACATCCATTTCATTCATATAAATATTTTTCATATAATACTATTAAACTTCCTGTTAACTACTTACTAACGTATATCCTGAAACCATACAGATGCTTTAGTGTTTCAAGGAATTGTTAGTTTTTGATTGCCTGCTGGGTTATTATGTTCCTTTCTTGATTGACCACGCTTATTTTTTGGTTCGTTCTTCCTTTTAAGCAACCGCAAATTTATTTTGTCAAGTATTTTTTTACTTGGCTAAAAATGTTTTTTTTTCTTTTTTTAGAATCATAAACTACTGGAAGCCATACATCAAACGTTTGCCAATACCACTACATATTTAGATATTTGGCTTTAAAAAGAGTACTCTATGATAAAATTGTGTCGGTTTTTAGAAAAAGTGTCAGTTTATAGTCATTCGAAAATATATGTTTCCTTTTTATATTCACTCCTCTTTACATAAATGTAGGTTTTATATCCTTTAAATTAACGGATATTTAAATCAGATTCGGTTGCAAATTGGTTAATTCAGTGTGGTCATAGCCAGATGTTTATACTAGTTATAAGGGATGATTTTCTCAATGAATCTTTTATAAATTAAACTGGCATAGAATTACAATACAAACAATTTGATTATCATTATGGGCTTTGTTAAAAAAAATTTAAAATAATTTTCAATTAGTTATACATGCAACTTTGAATTGTGTTGCTTATTTAATACAAATTTTTATTAGACTCTAGTATGTAAAAAGATTTTCTACATACAGGATTTTTGTTTATTTAATTTAAAATATGAAGAAAAAGTCAAAGTGCATTAAAAATAAATTTGAATTTGCAAATATTATCATCAAGAGCTTAAAAACAAGAAAAAAATTTAATTATTTTTTTCAATTTAAATAAATTTGTTAAATCTTTTTGTAGAGACCGTTTCAATTTCAACTTTCAGAATTCTAGCTCAAAGGGTTTGCACAGTTAAATAAAGGGGCATTATTATTATTATTATTATTGTAAATTCTAAAAAGTATCTCCTTATTGAATGAGCCCATATCGCAGGGAATGAATATTCAAAATGTCAGATTTATATCCGAAGGTTATTGTTTTGTTTTCCCAAAAGAAAACCCGCCCTTAAAGATGTGTATGCTGGATGAGAAACCTAGATGTCAAATATCAAATTTTTAACTTAGCGCTTCGGCTGGGATAACTTTTTTTCACAGCCGCACGTTTACAAATTTAAAAATCTTAGCACCAGAGGTGATTAAAGGTACCTTTTCCCTTCACGCAAAGAAAAAACATGGTTGGGTCAATCATATTCGAAGAGCATCATATATTTTTAGGTTTATAATTGTGCCAACAATAATCGTACTATATTATGGTTATTATACTATGATAATAAAATAACCATATTTTTACCATAATATGGTCCCTACAGTTATATTATGATTCAAAAATAACCATGTTATAATCCTAAATAAACTTGTTATAATGAATTTATCATAATATGATCGCACGTAATCATAGTATGCTCAAAATGTTATAATATTATGGTCCTTCAAAACTATATTGTGATTCCTGGATTATCATTATATTATCCATAATCTAAGAAAATTTCTTAAAGGAAAAGTTCTTAGAAACTATGAAAAAGCTCTTTAAATTTAAGAATATTTCCTTTAGAAATGTTTTTTAAAAAAAATTAATATTAGGGACTTTTTAAAGAAAAATTGTTAAGGAAAAAATTAGACTTTAAGAACTTTCCTTTCTTGGATTGTATAATTATTTATTGATTGTTACCGGCATTTTATCGTTAGATAATTATCATATTTTTTTCATAGTCAGAATTTTTGTCACCACAATATGGTTGCAGCCAAACATGATATAAAATAGAAGGTGCCAATCATAATATAGTAAAATATTTACTAAATAATGATGGTAGCGACCATGTTGAGGGTTAAAAAACCAATAACTTGGTTGTGACAACCATACCCTATTGCAGCAAGGACAATATAGTAGCAGTGATCATATTGTAACCATGTTTTTTCTCTGCGTGTTTTTTTTATTTTTACACATGATGAGTCAGTCAGTCATTCAGTCAGCAACGTTACTCTTTAAAATACAGGGTATCCGCCGGGAAGGTATACTACTTTGTTTGTTTATAATTTTTGATTAAATGAAAGAGAATGATCTTATATTGATAAATGTTTTATTTAATGTCGGCAATTATGTATGGAATACAATATCAGATTAGCCTCACGAATGCGAGCCCTTTTGAGCACATTTTTCATTACATTCTCACACATTTCACGCGGTATTTCATTAATTTCATCACGAATATTTTGTTTGAGTTGCTTAAGCGTTTCTGGTTTGTTTGCATAAACCTTGCTTTTCAGATATCCACACAAAAAGAAGTCCGGAGCAGTCAAATCAGGCGACCGTGGAGGCCAATCAACCTCACCATTTTTTGAAATAACTTGTTGTGGAAAGAGGTCTCGCAGTAACTCCATTGTAATACTGGATGTATGCGAGGTGGCACCGTCTTGTTGATACTATATGTTAATCAAGCCAAAAGCATGCAGTTGTAGCGTTAAAAAGTTTTCAATCATATCACGATATCGCTCCCCATTCACAGTTACCGTTACGCCGTTTTCATTTTCAAAGAAGTAAGGTCCAATGATTCCTCCTGACCAAATTGCACACCAGACTGTCACTTTTAATGGATGCAAAGGTGACTGATGAATAATTTAAGGGTTTTCCATTGCCCAAACCGACTATTCTGTTTATTCACATATCCATTTAAATTAAAATATGCCTCATCACTCATTATGATTTTTTTCATGAAAATAGGGGTTGACATGGGCGAGCTGTTTTAACGATTAAAACACGTTGGTTTATCGAATATTTTTCCATTACAAATTTGCCACGTGTCTACTTCACGACTGCCAAATATGAACTGTCAAGACTAATGTTTACCAAAATGGCGGCAAAACAAAGTAGTATACCTTCCGGGCGGACACCCTGTATGTACAATAGATATTTGGAAAAAGTTGTCTGATTTAAGAAAATCGATTTTTTATTTGTAATTTGCAAATATTTTACCTAAATTTTAGTAAAATTTTTGCAAACTACAAATAATAATCAATTTGCTGAAATCAGTATTTTTTTTATTGTCCCACTGTGTTCATTTTACTAATATTTACAGACAGTTTCGCTAAAATTAGCTACAACGTTCTGCTGGCCTAAACTTAACTAACTTTTCTGTAACAATTATAAAATTTGCTTTAACTTTTTTTATTCAAGTGTATGACTACATATTTTATAAGGTAATATTTTTTTATAAAAACAAAAAAAAAAAAAAACAATACTCAATACCACTTGTTATTCATGATATGCAAAATTTTTATTTTTTTAACAAAAACTTTTAAATTTATTTAAACAATTTTTAAATTAAAATTATTTTTATTAAGTTTAAGCTAATGACTTGAACTGTTATTGAATTCCATTTCAATGATAAGATCTCAGACTCACGAATTTATGACTATTTCAATTTATATCTGTTCTTTTTTTTTACTTGTATTCATATTTACTTAATAATAAATCTTAAAATATTTTTTTTTATATTATCTGTGAGAAATTTCTAGCTTTTTTCTTTCTCAAAAATATCAAATAATACTTAATAAAAAAAAACGGAAATTCCATTGAATGTTTGTAAAACAAACGTTTTAATGAGCACTACCTGTTTTTTTGGCGTATATGAAATATATTTTGTTGGATGTGTTGAATGAGGTTTTGTTATGCAAATTTTCTTTTAAAATAAATGGTCATTAAAACGTAAATTTTGTTGACTTTTTTTATAATGTAGACAAATTAATTAACACTTAAATACGAGTTGTATTGAGGGATCTATGCGGCGCCATATTTAATGATTTAATATTCTTACAGTAGGTCCTAAATATAATGACAATGAGAATAACACAATTTATCATTCAAATCTATTGTACACCAGGGTTATAACCAAAATTTGGTCCTAGCACCACGTGATGGAAAACCAAACCAAAATCAATCGCGTGCTTACATACAAAACCATTATATATGATATCATACATTTGAAATAGTTATGTATGATTCCAATTCAAGCGTATTTTGATATGATGTAATTATATTATATGATTCCATGTCAATTGTATTGATGTGTTTTTAAAAAATCCTGTTAGTGTTGAAAATGTTATATTATATTTTTTTTATATTATTTTTTCTGCACATTTTTTATAAGGCCGAAATATGTGATTATAAATAATTATATATAATTAAAAAATATTTTGTAATATTATATAGAATAATATATTATTACATAAATACAGCAACAATGTTGTCTCATAAATTCAGTCATTAAATTTATGTATCATTTTTTTCAAATTACTCCGTCAGTCCAGGTTCAAATCCTGCCTAGGGCATTGTTTTTTTTTTGAAGAATCAATTTTTTTTTTTTATTTTTAATTTTTTATACCCTCCACCATATATGGTGAGGGTATATATCAGTTTGTCATTCCGTTTGTAATACGTCGAAATATAGGTTTAAGACCCCATAAAGTATATATATTCGTGATCCTTATGCAATTTTAAGTCGATTTAGCGATGTCCGTCTGTCTGTCTGTCTGTTGAAATCACGATCACGACGCGAAGACGCAAGCGGGGGTGCCTATTTTTACCCAGATTATTGAACAACCTCCCGAGCAGTTTGGTATTTAAAATGAGCAAAATCGGTCAAGCGGTTCAAAAGTTATGAGTGAAAATGTGAAGGTACCTCTAAATTTTCCATACAAATTTGTACAATTTTTCTGTATCTATTTTTTTTTCTGTTAAGTAAGTAAAAATGTTATTAAGTCTTCTTATTGTTCGATTACATTTATTGTCTTACATACTATGATAACTAAGTTAACGTAAAAATGAACAATGTTAAAGTCGCTAACAGAGCAGACCTCTGTAAATAACATTGCTAAAACAAAATAACAAAAGTTCGTTACATAAATTGACAAAACATATTCATATTACAGTTCATGCAAAATTTAGTATATACGTATATCATCTTCAGCCCCTATGGTGGAGGGTATTCAAAGATTCGGCACAGCCGAATTTAGCCCTTTTTTACTTTTTTTTATATATTTTTGAATCTTGGTTTCTAATTTTTTCGACCTTTGAAATAATTATCTATAAGTTAAATATTGAGGTCACTTTTTATTTATAATATATATTTATTTTGCCAATATGTTTCTATTCATCGAATATCATCTTGTGGGCTTATCTAAATAAAAACAAAAACACATATGTACATATGTACATATGTACATACATCAATTAATAAATCAAGGAACACAATTTTCTGTAATAAAACCAACAACACAAATCATAAAAAGCTTGCATAATATTAAAAAAAAAAAAAATAAACTTAAGCTATTGTAGTTTTGCCACTGACGTCTATTATTGCACTAACTTTTCCCTATAACCTTTTTTTTATAAACTAGACTCCCTACAATATATTGTTGGATCTAATCTGATACAATATACATCTTAATAAATTTCCAAATATATTGAGGGATATAATTTGATATGCCTTTTTTTGTATTAAAAAACATCAAATTGGATACGAGTATGATTAAATATTCTTATTTTTTTTTTTTGGTAATTTAGTTATACGCCCTAAATAATTCCTAAAAAAATCCTATCAAAAATTGATTTTTTACTCAGAAATATATCGGTCTTAAATGTACTGTAGAAAAAAAGCGGAACACTTGAGTCGAAAAAGTATTAGGGAAAACATATTTAAAACACCATTTTTGGTTTAAAACACGTTTAGTGGAAACCTTCAAAAGTACCAAAAAGGGTTTAGGGAATACCTAATACGGTAGTTACAAAGTAGTTTATTAAAATGTTTATTCTTATGTGCCTACTCCCACTTGTAGCGAGTTGTGACTGTTTCAAGAATATTTTTAAGACTAAAACATAAAAGTTTTAAACTTTATTTTTAAATATTGTAAATATTTTTTTTTTTAAGCATAGTAAGTTGTTCGGGTTCGCGTGAAATAGCTTTTGTATGTTACTCGATATAAAAAAATATTTTTCACTACAATGAATTTTTCGTGAAAATTGAGCACAATTATTTTAAAGCAAATTTAATATACAAGACAATTATTTTTTTTTTTTTTGGTAAAAAGTGATATATTTATTATGATTGAGCTGATAGCCTATGTATCTAGTGCTCCTTAAATTATATTAGATCTATAATTAATTATGTATCTAATAAATAATAATAATAATAATAATAATAATAATATTATGATTTCTGATAAATTAAAAAAAAAACATTTACATTTTTACAACTGTTACGATTTGAGACCTTTATATTTCGAGCGAAGGGTTTTAATGGGATAAACAATTTACTATGCTTAACCAACAATTAAACAAAATATAATTTCTTGTGCCTGCAACAAGAAACACAAGGGGAATACAGGGTACGTTCGTAAATGCAGAAAATGTGTGCATCACTGCGGCAGTTATGCCAATTTTTGTTGCTGATGCGTGATCATCTGTTGCAGATGCTTTGCTACTGCTCAACAACTGCACAAAAGATATAATTATGTTATGTATGCAAAAGATATAATTATGTTCACCGCAATAACATTGACAACTTTTTGTTAACTTATAATAAAAATAGAATTAATAGAAAGAAGAAACGACTTTTGATTATTAAAAATCAATTAAAACGAAAAGGAAGGCTAATTTTGCACATTGCATCAGACACTTTAATGATGCCATAGTTGCAAAAATTTGCGCCAGCACTGTCAATTGTTTGCATAAAAAAACGTTTGACGTGAATCATTTACGAACGTACCCACAGCTACAACTAGAGTTACAGACACTTTTGTACACCCAGCAAGCAGATTCGAGCTGACAACCGAATTTGTTGCCAATCGAATGGTTCGGTAGTGGTAACCGAGTTTTTCGGTTGTGACTATCGAATTGTTATTGAGGCAACCGAATTACTATTGTGACAGTCAAATTAATCATGTGTCAATTGGTTTTCTGTTGCCACGTTCAGTTACCACAACCCAACCATTCGATTTGCAACTTCGGTTGTCAGCACGAATATGTTTCCTCTTTTTAGGAATAGAGAAATTAATCAAAAAATACATCAGAAAACATTTATTTTATTTTCGCTTTAATTTCAGAATTGGCACAAATTAATCACCAGTTCAACACAAGAAGTTGGCGTTTACTCACCAAGAAGCAGCATTGATGGGATTATCGCCGATTGCAATGGAATTTAGATATGTTATAGAAATGAAAAAACTACATGTTTTTTTTTTGTAGTGGCCTAATCCTAGTGGTTTACTAGATCCACAACAAAATCTAACTAACTGAATCTTGGGCAACCTAAAGTTATTAGTTTCGCTTAAGTTTTTTAAATATGTCTGCCACTTAAGGCCCACATGGGCAAAGTGGATTTGATTGAAATCAGTTTACGTGTCAAAAGAGAAGAAGGGGGGGACTAGATATCAATTAAGTTTGAGCTAAAATATATTGTATTGTATGTATATTATATTTATATTTATCATTATCCTTGTGTCTTAAAATACTGAATTATTTGTTTAAACAGGAATTTGTACATATTTACTCTGTATTGTGTTAGTTGTGTTTGTGCGGCAAGATATTAACGTTTGCTTATAACATTCCCATACAAATTTTGCAAACATAAGTAACATTAAAAGTTAACACTTAACGCTAGTTTATTCCGATTTTTTTTTGGAATGCAACAGACAAGGCAACGTTGATAGTCAATTATTTGTGTCGAAATTTTTTATATTTAATAAAAAAACATATTCAAAAAATTCTTATTAAAATGTTAAAAAATGTATATTTTCAAAAATGTTTAATTTCAAAATGTTAAAAATGTAAATTTTTGGTTTTTGAAGGACTTTTAATTCCTATTTTGGAATTAAATTTAATTACAAATTTGTTTTTTTTTTGTTTAATAAATTTAAACAATTTAAAAATAGTCTTATATCTGTCATTATAAGAATTAATAAAGTAAACAAAAAAATCTTTTTTATTTGAAACTAAATATAAAACTTCTCTTTTTAGAAAAAAATTTAAAAAAATATTCCAGAACTTTACAGTAGAAAGTAAATATGTCTCAAACCGTAAAAATAATAAATTTGTTTATTGTTTACCTCATAAATATTATCGAGAAGATATGATATTTTTTCCTTTAAAGTGTAATAATTAAACTAATTATTCCATATTTTTATACATATTTTTCCATATACTGCAAAATAATATAATATAATAACTTTTTTTTTATTTTTTTCTTAATTCATCATTCATTTGGGAAAATATACAAATACACAACGATAATATTCAACATAACACTTGTAATAATATTTTTATTATTTTAAATCGTATAAAATCGATGGTGCTCTTTACTATCATTCAGTAGATTCGTGATTCCCTGCTCGGGGAGATCGATTTATTCTTTTAATTTCAAGGCACATGCTCCAACCAAGCAAATGTACCAACCATGTGTGGTATTTGAATATAAATTCAACGTACCACTACTGATTACTGTTAATGGTAAAGTAAAAGGTGGCATAACAGCTCCTCTACTTGATGTACTGAGTGTAACATAGTTGGTAGTGTTGTTAGCTAACAGTCAATAGGTATAAGGTTCGATCCATATTCGAGGTGATTGCTTTTGCTTTTTTAATTTATAAATTAGGAAAAAAGAAATACATCATACTCACCCCCTAAAATAGCCACACAATGGTTTTTTACTAATATTTTTTATTTAAAATGCATAAATATCAATAAATTGCAATTATTATTGTATAACTACAATAATTAGCACATTTTTCCAATTATATAAAAAAAACATAAAATATTTAAATAAAGAAGAAAACCCATTTATAACTATACAAACATATGGAATTGAATAATTATTGTTTGTCAGCATCACTAGACCATAAATCAGTGAACTTGGTTTGTATAATAAATAAAAAAAGATAACCCCTTTAAAAGGGACTCAAATGAAAGGCAATAGTTACTAACAGCATCCAATAAAACTACTTTTCACTGCGAAATTCCTTGTAGTTTCTAAGATAATGATGATTATGGAGGATCGACAATGGAATTTTTTATACATTTTAATGCAAAATCCATACTAAATCTAAGAATTTCTCAGAGATTTATGCACTGCTAAATAGCCCTTTAAATTACCTTTCATTTGAGTATAATATTGAGTGAAAACAAAATTTTCGATTTTTTGCAAAAAATCATGCCTTTTTTGCCAAAAAATTAAAAAATTTTTTTTCACTCAATATTATACTCAAATGAAAGGTAGTACTAAGAGCATCTAATAAAACCACTTTTCACTGCGGAATTCCTTGTAGTTTCTAAGATAATGATGATTATGGAGGATCGACAATGGAATTTTTTATACATTTTAATGCAAAATCCATACTAAATCTAAGAATTTCTCAGAGATTTATGCACTGCTAAATAGCCCTTTAAATTACCTTTCATTTGAGTATAATATTGAGTGAAAACAAAATTTTCGATTTTTTGCAAAAAATCATGATGTATACACTGCCTTTTTTGCCAAAACATTAAAAAATATTTTTTCACTCAATATTATACTCAAATGAAAGCTAGTACTAAGAGCATCTAATAAAACCACTTTTCACTGCGAAATTCCTTGTAGTTTCTAAGATAATGATGATTATGGAGGATCGACAATGGAATTTTTTATACATTTTAATGCAAAATCCATACTAAATCTAAGAATTTCTCAGAGATTTATGCACTGCTAAATAGCCCTTTGAATTACCTTTCATTTGAGTATAATATTGAGTGAAAACAAAATTTTCGATTTTGTGCAAAAAATCATGATGTATACACTGCCTTTTTTGCCAAAAAATGAAAAAATTTTTTTTACTCAATATTATACTCAAATGAAAGCTAGTACTAAGAGCATCTAATAAAACCACTTTTCACTGCGAAATTCCTTGTAGTTTCTAAGATAATGATGGAGGATCGACAATGGAATTTTGTATACATTTTAATGCAAAATCCATACTAAATCTAAGAATTTCTCAGAGATTTATGCACTGCTAAATAGCCCTTTAAATTACCTTTCATTTGAGTATAATATTGAGTGAAAACAAAATTTTCGATTTTTTGCAAAAAATCATGATGTATACACTGCCTTTTTTGCCAAAAAATGAAAAAATTTTTTTCACTCAATATTATACTCAAATGAAAGCTAGTACTAAGAGCATCTAATAAAACCACTTTTCACTGCGAAATTCCTTGTAGTTTCTAAGATAATGATGATTATGGAGGATCGACAATGGAATTTTTTATACATTTTAATGCAAAATCCATACTAAATCTAAGAATTTCTCAGAGATTTATGCACTGCTAAATAGCCCTTTGAATTACCTTTCATTTGAGTATAATATTGAGTGAAAACAAAATTTTCGATTTTGTGCAAAAAATCATGATGTATACACTGCCTTTTTTGCCAAAAAATGAAAAAATTTTTTTTACTCAATATTATACTCAAATGAAAGCTAGTACTAAGAGCATCTAATAAAACCACTTTTCACTGCGAAATTCCTTGTAGTTTCTAAGATAATGATGGAGGATCGACAATGGAATTTTGTATACATTTTAATGCAAAATCCATACTAAATCTAAGAATTTCTCAGAGATTTATGCACTGCTAAATAGCCCTTTAAATTACCTTTCATTTGAGTATAATATTGAGTGAAAACAAAATTTTCGATTTTTTGCAAAAAATCATGATGTATACACTGCCTTTTTTGCCAAAAAATGAAAAAATTTTTTTCACTCAATATTATACTCAAATGAAAGCTAGTACTAAGAGCATATAATAAAACCACTTTTCACTGCGAAATTCCTTGTAGTTTCTAAGATAATGATGATTATGGAGGATCGACAATGGAATTTTTTATACATTTTAATGCAAAATCCATACTAAATCTAAGAATTTCTCAGAGATTTATGCACTGCTAAATAGCCCTTTAAATTACCTTTCATTTGAGTATAATATTGAGTGAAAACAATATATTCGATTTTTTGCAAAAAATCATGATGTATACACTGCCTTTTTTGCCAAAAAATGAAAATTTTTTTTCACTCAATATTATACTCAAATGAAAGCTAGTACTAAGAGCATCTAATAAAACCACTTTTCACTGCGAAATTCCTTGTAGTTTCTAAGATAATGATGATTATGGAGGATCGACAATGGAATTTTGTATACATTTTAATGCAAAATCCATACTAAATCTAAGAATTTCTCAGAGATTTATGCACTGCTAAATAGCTCTTTAAATTACCTTTCATTTGAGTATAATATTGAGTGAAAACAATATATTCGATTTTTTGCAAAAAATCATGATGTATACACTGCCTTTTTTTGCCAAAAAATGAAAAATTTTTTTTCACTCAATATTATACTCAAATGAAAGCTAGTACTAAGAGCATCTAATAAAACCACTTTTCACTGCGAAATTCCTTGTAGTTTCTAAGATAATGATGATTATGGAGGATCGACAATGGAATTTTTTATACATTTTAATGCAAAATCCATACTAAATCTAAGAATTTCTCAGAGATTTATGCACTGCTAAATAGCCCTTTAAATTACCATTCATTTGAGTATAATATTGAGTGAAAACAAAATATTCGATTTTTTGCAAAAAAATGAAAAATTTTTTTTCACTCAATATTATACTCAAATGAAAGCTAGTACTAAGAGCATCTAATAAAACCACTATTCACTGCGAAATTCCTTGTAGTTTCTAAGATAATGATGATTATGGAGGATCGACAATGGAATTTTGTATACATTTTAATGCAAAATCCATACTAAATCTAAGAATTTCTCAGAGATTTATGCACTGCTAAATAGCTCTTTAAATTACCTTTCATTTGAGTATAATATTGAGTGAAAACAATATATTCGATTTTTTGCAAAAAATCATGATGTATACACTGCCTTTTTTGCCAAAAAATGAAAAATTTTTTTTCACTCAATATTATACTCAAATGAAAGCTAGTACTAAGAGCATCTAATAAAACCACTATTCACTGCGAAATTCCTTGTAGTTTCTAAGATAATGATGATTATGGAGGATCGACAATGGAATTTTGTATACATTTTAATGCAAAATCCATACTAAATCTAAGAATTTCTCAGAGATTTATGCACTGCTAAATAGCCCTTTAAATTACCTTTCATTTGAGTATAATATTGAGTGAAAACAAAATATTCGATTTTTTGCAAAAAATCATGATGTATACACTGCCTTTTTTGCCAAAAAATGAAAATTTTTTTTCACTCAATATTATACTCAAATGAAAGCTAGTACTAAGAGCATCTAATAAAACCACTTTTCACTGCGAAATTCCTTGTAGTTTCTAAGATGATGATGATTATGGAGGATCGACAATGGAATTTTTTATACATTTTAATGCAAAATCCATACTAAATCTAAGAATTTCTCAGAGATTTATGCACTGCTAAATAGCCCTTTAAATTACCTTTCATTTGAGTATAATATTGAGTGAAAACAAAATTTTCGATTTTTTGCAAAAAATCACTGCCTTTTTTGCCAAAAAATGAAAAAATGTTTTTTCACTCAATATTATACTCAAATGAAAGCTAGTACTAAGAGCATCTAATAAAACCACTTTTCATTGCGAAATTCCTTGTAGTTTCTAAGATAATGATGATTATGGAGGATCGACAATGGAATTTTTTATACATTTTAATGCAAAATCCATACTAAATCTAAGAATTTCTCAGAGATTTATGCACTGCTAAATAGCCCTTTAAATTACCTTTCATTTGAGTATAATATTGAGTGAAAACAAAATTTTCGATTTTTTGCAAAAAATCATGATGTATACACTGCCTTTTTTGCCAAAAAATGAAAAAATTTTTTTCACTCAATATTATACTCAAATGAAAGCTAGTACTAAGAGCATCTAATAAAACCACTTTTCACTGCGAAATTCCTTGTAGTTTCTAAGATAATGATGATTATGGAGGATCGACAATGGAATTTTTTATACATTTTAATGCAAAATCCATACTAAATCTAAGAATTTCTCAGAGATTTATGCACTGCTAAATAGCCCTTTAAATTACCTTTCATTTGAGTATAATATTGAGTGAAAACAAAATATTCGATTTTTTGCAAAAAATCATGCCTTTTTGCCAAAAAATTAAAAAAATTTTTTCACTCAATATTATACTCAAATGAAAGGTAGTACTAAGAGCATCTAATAAAACCACTTTTCACTGCGAAATTCCTTGTAGTTTCTAAGATAATGATGATTATGGAGGATCGACAATTAAATTTTTTATACATTTTAATGCAAAATCCATACTAAATCTAAGAATTTCTCAGAGATTTATGCACTGCTAAATAGCCCTTTAAATTACCTTTCATTTGAGTATAATATTGAGTGAAAACAAAATTTTCGATTTTTGCAAAAAATCATGATGTATACACTGCCTTTTTTGCCAAAAAATTAAAAAATATTTTTTCACTCAATATTATACTCAAATGAAAGCTAGTACTAAGAGCATCTAATAAAACCACTTTTCACTGCGACATTCCTTGTAGTTTCTAAGATAATGATGATTATGGAGGATCGACAATGGAATTTTTTATACATTTTAATGCAAAATCCATACTAAATCTAAGAATTTCTCAGAGATTTATGCACTGCTAAATAGCCCTTTAAATTACCTTTCATTTGAGTATAATATTGAGTGAAAACAAAATTTTCGATTTTTTGCAAAAAATCATGATGTATACACTGCCTTTTTTGCCAAAAAATGAAAATTTTTTTTCACTCAATATTATACTCAAATGAAAGCTAGTACTAAGAGCATCTAATAAAACCACTTTTCACTGCGAAATTCCTTGTAGTTTCTAAGATAATGATGATTATGGAGGATCGACAATGGAATTTTGTATACATTTTAATGCAAAATCCATACTAAATCTAAGAATTTCTCAGAGATTTATGCACTGCTAAATAGCCCTTTAAATTACCTTTCATTTGAGTATAATATTGAGTGAAAACAATATATTCGATTTTTTGCAAAAAATCATGATGTATACACTGCCTTTTTTGCCAAAAAATTAAAAATTTTTTTTTTCACTCAATATTATACTCAAATGAAAGCTAGTACTAAGAGCATCTAATAAAACCACTTTTCACTGCGAAATTCCTTGTAGTTTCTAAGATAATGATGGAGGATCGACAATGGAATTTTGTATACATTTTAATGCAAAATCCATACTAAATCTAAGAATTTCTCAGAGATTTATGCACTGCTAAATAGCCCTTTAAATTACCTTTCATTTGAGTATAATATTGAGTGAAAACAAAATATTCGATTTTTTGCAAAAAATCATGATGTATACACTGCCTTTTTTGCCAAAAAATGAAAATTTTTTTTCACTCAATATTATACTCAAATGAAAGCTAGTACTAAGAGCATCTAATAAAACCACTTTTCACTGCGACATTCCTTGTAGTTTCTAAGATAATGATGATTATGGAGGATCGACAATGGAATTTTTTATACATTTTAATGCAAAATCCATACTAAATCTAAGAATTTCTCAGAGATTTATGCACTGCTAAATAGCCCTTTAAATTACCATTCATTTGAGTATAATATTGAGTGAAAACAAAATATTCGATTTTTTGCAAAAAAATTAAAAATTTTTTTTCACTCAATATTATACTCAAATGAAAGCTAGTACTAAGAGCATCTAATAAAACCACTTTTCACTGCGAAATTCCTTGTAGTTTCTAAGATAATGATGATTATGGAGGATCGACAATGGAATTTTTATACATTTTAATGCAAAATCCATACTAAATCTAAGAATTTCTCAGAGATTTATGCACTGCTAAATAGCCCTTTAAATTACCTTTCATTTGAGTATAATATTAAGTGAAAACAAAATTTTCGATTTTTTGCAAAAAATCATGATGTATACACTGCCTTTTTTGCCAAAAAATTAAAAAATATTTTTTCACTCAATATTATACTCAAATGAAAGCTAGTACTAAGAGCATCTAATAAAACCACTTTTCACTGCGACATTCCTTGTAGTTTCTAAGATAATGATGATTATGGAGGATCGACAATGGAATTTTTAATACATTTTAATGCAAAATCCATACTAAATCTAAGAATTTCTCAGAGATTTATGCACTGCTAAATAGCCCTTTAAATTACCTTTCATTTGAGTATAATATTGAGTGAAAACAAAATTTTCGATTTTTTGCAAAAAATCATGATGTATACACTGCCTTTTTTGCCAAAAAATGAAAAAATTTTTTTTCACTCAATATTATACTCAAATGAAAGCTAGTACTAAGAGCATATAATAAAACCACTTTTCACTGCGAAATTCCTTGTAGTTTCTAAGATAATGATGATTATGGAGGATCGACAATGGAATTTTTTATACATTTTAATGCAAAATCCATACTAAATCTAAGAATTTCTCAGAGATTTATGCACTGCTAAATAGCCCTTTAAATTACCTTTCATTTGAGTATAATATTGAGTGAAAACAAAATTTTCGATTTTTTGCAAAAAATCATGATGCCTTTTTTGCCAAAAAATGAAAAAATTTTTTTTCACTCAATATTATACTCAAATGAAAGCTAGTACTAAGAGCATCTAATAAAACCACTTTTCACTGCGAAATTCCTTGTAGTTTCTAAGATAATGATGATTATGGAGGATCGACAATGGAATTTTTTATACATTTTAATGCAAAATCCATACTAAATCTAAGAATTTCTCAGAGATTTATGCACTGCTAAATAGCCCTTTAAATTACCTTTCATTTGAGTATAATATTGAGTGAAAACAAAATTTTCGATTTTTTGCAAAAAATCATGATGTATACACTGCCTTTTTTGCCAAAAAATGAAAATTTTTTTTCACTCAATATTATACTCAAATGAAAGCTAGTACTAAGAGCATCTAATAAAACCACTTTTCACTGCGAAATTCCTTGTAGTTTCTAAGATAATGATGATTATGGAGGATCGACAATGGAATTTTGTATACATTTTAATGCAAAATCCATACTAAATCTAAGAATTTCTCAGAGATTTATGCACTGCTAAATAGCCCTTTAAATTACCTTTCATTTGAGTATAATATTGAGTGAAAACAATATATTCGATTTTTTGCAAAAAATCATGATGTATACACTGCCTTTTTTGCCAAAAAATTAAAAATTTTTTTTTCACTCAATATTATACTCAAATGAAAGCTAGTACTAAGAGCATCTAATAAAACCACTTTTCACTGCGAAATTCCTTGTAGTTTCTAAGATAATGATGGAGGATCGACAATGGAATTTTGTATACATTTTAATGCAAAATCCATACTAAATCTAAGAATTTCTCAGAGATTTATGCACTGCTAAATAGCCCTTTAAATTACCTTTCATTTGAGTATAATATTGAGTGAAAACAAAATATTCGATTTTTTGCAAAAAATCATGATGTATACACTGCCTTTTTTGCCAAAAAATGAAAATTTTTTTTCACTCAATATTATACTCAAATGAAAGCTAGTACTAAGAGCATCTAATAAAACCACTTTTCACTGCGACATTCCTTGTAGTTTCTAAGATAATGATGATTATGGAGGATCGACAATGGAATTTTTTATACATTTTAATGCAAAATCCATACTAAATCTAAGAATTTCTCAGAGATTTATGCACTGCTAAATAGCCCTTTAAATTACCATTCATTTGAGTATAATATTGAGTGAAAACAAAATATTCGATTTTTTGCAAAAAAATTAAAAATTTTTTTTCACTCAATATTATACTCAAATGAAAGCTAGTACTAAGAGCATCTAATAAAACCACTTTTCACTGCGAAATTCCTTGTAGTTTCTAAGATAATGATGATTATGGAGGATCGACAATGGAATTTTTATACATTTTAATGCAAAATCCATACTAAATCTAAGAATTTCTCAGAGATTTATGCACTGCTAAATAGCCCTTTAAATTACCTTTCATTTGAGTATAATATTAAGTGAAAACAAAATTTTCGATTTTTTGCAAAAAATCATGATGTATACACTGCCTTTTTTGCCAAAAAATGAAAAAATTTTTTTTACTCAATATTATACTCAAATGAAAGCTAGTACTAAGAGCATCTAATAAAACCACTTTTCACTGCGAAATTCCTTGTAGTTTCTAAGATAATGATGATTATGGAGGATCGACAATGGAATTTTGTATACATTTTAATGCAAAATCCATACTAAATCTAAGAATTTCTCAGAGATTTATGCACTGCTAAATAGCCCTTTAAATTACCTTTCATTTGAGTATAATATTGAGTGAAAACAATATATTCGATTTTTTGCAAAAAATCATGATGTATACACTGCCTTTTTTGCCAAAAAATTAAAAATTTTTTTTTCACTCAATATTATACTCAAATGAAAGCTAGTACTAAGAGCATCTAATAAAACCACTTTTCACTGCGAAATTCCTTGTAGTTTCTAAGATAATGATGATTATGGAGGATCGACAATGGAATTTTTTATACATTTTAATGCAAAATCCATACTAAATCTAAGAATTTCTCAGAGATTTATGCACTGCTAAATAGCCCTTTAAATTACCTTTCATTTGAGTATAATATTGAGTGAAAACAAAATTTTCGATTTTTTGCAAAAAATCATGATGTATACACTGCCTTTTTTGCCAAAAAATTAAAAAAAATTTTTTCACTCAATATTATACTCAAATGAAAGCTAGTACTAAGAGCATCTAATAAAACCACTTTTCACTGCGAAATTCCTTGTAGTTTCTAAGATAATGATGATTATGGAGGATCGACAATGGAATTTTTTATACATTTTAATGCAAAATCCATACTAAATCTAAGAATTTCTCAGAGATTTATGCACTGCTAAATAGCCCTTTAAATTACCTTTCATTTGAGTATAATATTGAGTGAAAACAAAATATTCGATTTTTTGCAAAAAATCATGATGTATAATACACTGCCTTTTTTGCCAAAAAATGAAATTTTTTTTTTTCACTCAATATTATACTCAAATGAAAGCTAGTACTAAGAGCATCTAATAAAACCACTTTTCACTGCGAAATTCCTTGTAGTTTCTAAGATAATGATGATTATGGAGGATCGACAATGGAATTTTTTATACATTTTAATGCAAAATCCATACTAAATCTAAGAATTTCTCAGAGATTTATGCACTGCTAAATAGCCCTTTAAATTACCTTTCATTTGAGTATAATATTGAGTGAAAACAATATATTCGATTTTTTGCAAAAAATCATGATGTATACACTGCCTTTTTTGCCAAAAAATTAAAAATTTTTTTTTCACTCAATATTATACTCAAATGAAAGCTAGTACTAAGAGCATCTAATAAAACCACTTTTCACTGCGAAATTCCTTGTAGTTTCTAAGATAATGATGGAGGATCGACAATGGAATTTTGTATACATTTTAATGCAAAATCCATACTAAATCTAAGAATTTCTCAGAGATGTATGCACTGCTAAATAGCCCTTTAAATTACCATTCATTTGAGTATAATATTGAGTGAAAGCAAAATATTCGATTTTTTGCAAAAAAATGAAAAATTTTTTTTCACTCAATATTATACTCAAATGAAAGCTAGTACTAAGAGCATCTAATAAAACCACTTTTCACTGCGAAATTCCTTGTAGTTTCTAAGATAATGATGATTATGGAGGATCGACAATGGAATTTTTTATACATTTTAATGCAAAATCCATACTAAATCTAAGAATTTCTCAGAGATTTATGCACTGCTAAATAGCCCTTTAAATTACCATTCATTTGAGTATAATATTGAGTGAAAACAAAATATTCGATTTTTTGCAAAAAAATGAAAAATTTTTTTTCACTCAATATTATACTCAAATGAAAGCTAGTACTAAGAGCATCTAATAAAACCACTTTTCACTGCGAAATTCCTTGTAGTTTCTAAGATAATGATGATTATGGAGGATCGACAATGGAATTTTTTATACATTTTAATGCAAAATCCATACTAAATCTAAGAATTTCTCAGAGATTTATGCACTGCTAAATAGCCCTTTAAATTACCATTCATTTGAGTATAATATTGAGTGAAAACAAAATATTCGATTTTTTGCAAAAAAATGAAAAATTTTTTTTCACTCAATATTATACTCAAATGAAAGCTAGTACTAAGAGCATCTAATAAAACCACTTTTCACTGCGAAATTCCTTGTAGTTTCTAAGATAATGATGATTATGGAGGATCGACAATGGAATTTTTTATACATTTTAATGCAAAATCCATACTAAATCTAAGAATTTCTCAGAGATTTATGCACTGCTAAATAGCCCTTTAAATTACCATTCATTTGAGTATAATATTGAGTGAAAACAAAATATTCGATTTTTTGCAAAAAAATGAAAAATTTTTTTTCACTCAATATTATACTCAAATGAAAGCTAGTACTAAGAGCATCTAATAAAACCACTATTCACTGCGAAATTCCTTGTAGTTTCTAAGATAATGATGATTATGGAGGATCGACAATGGAATTTTGTATACATTTTAATGCAAAATCCATACTAAATCTAAGAATTTCTCAGAGATTTATGCACTGCTAAATAGCTCTTTAAATTACCTTTCATTTGAGTATAATATTGAGTGAAAACAATATATTCGATTTTTTGCAAAAAATCATGATGTATACACTGCCTTTTTTTGCCAAAAAATGAAAAATTTTTTTTCACTCAATATTATACTCAAATGAAAGCTAGTACTAAGAGCATCTAATAAAACCACTATTCACTGCGAAATTCCTTGTAGTTTCTAAGATAATGATGATTATGGAGGATCGACAATGGAATTTTGTATACATTTTAATGCAAAATCCATACTAAATCTAAGAATTTCTCAGAGATTTATGCACTGCTAAATAGCCCTTTAAATTACCTTTCATTTGAGTATAATATTGAGTGAAAACAAAATATTCGATTTTTTGCAAAAAATCATGATGTATACACTGCCTTTTTTGCCAAAAAATGAAAATTTTTTTTCACTCAATATTATACTCAAATGAAAGCTAGTACTAAGAGCATCTAATAAAACCACTTTTCACTGCGAAATTCCTTGTAGTTTCTAAGATGATGATGATTATGGAGGATCGACAATGGAATTTTTTATACATTTTAATGCAAAATCCATACTAAATCTAAGAATTTCTCAGAGATTTATGCACTGCTAAATAGCCCTTTAAATTACCTTTCATTTGAGTATAATATTGAGTGAAAACAAAATTTTCGATTTTTTGCAAAAAATCACTGCCTTTTTTGCCAAAAAATGAAAAAATTTTTTTTCACTCAATATTATACTCAAATGAAAGCTAGTACTAAGAGCATCTAATAAAACCACTTTTCATTGCGAAATTCCTTGTAGTTTCTAAGATAATGATGATTATGGAGGATCGACAATGGAATTTTTTATACATTTTAATGCAAAATCCATACTAAATCTAAGAATTTCTCAGAGATTTATGCACTGCTAAATAGCCCTTTAAATTACCTTTCATTTGAGTATAATATTGAGTGAAAACAAAATTTTCGATTTTTTGCAAAAAATCATGATGTATACACTGCCTTTTTTGCCAAAAAATGAAAAAATTTTTTTCACTCAATATTATACTCAAATGAAAGCTAGTACTAAGAGCATCTAATAAAACCACTTTTCACTGCGAAATTCCTTGTAGTTTCTAAGATAATGATGATTATGGAGGATCGACAATGGAATTTTTTATACATTTTAATGCAAAATCCATACTAAATCTAAGAATTTCTCAGAGATTTATGCACTGCTAAATAGCCCTTTAAATTACCTTTCATTTGAGTATAATATTGAGTGAAAACAAAATATTCGATTTTTTGCAAAAAAATCATGCCTTTTTGCCAAAAAATTAAAAAAATTTTTTCACTCAATATTATACTCAAATGAAAGGTAGTACTAAGAGCATCTAATAAAACCACTTTTCACTGCGAAATTCCTTGTAGTTTCTAAGATAATGATGATTATGGAGGATCGACAATGGAATTTTTTATACATTTTAATGCAAAATCCATACTAAATCTAAGAATTTCTCAGAGATTTATGCACTGCTAAATAGCCCTTTAAATTACCTTTCATTTGAGTATAATATTGAGTGAAAACAAAATTTTCGATTTTTGCAAAAAATCATGATGTATACACTGCCTTTTTTGCCAAAAAATTAAAAAATATTTTTTCACTCAATATTATACTCAAATGAAAGCTAGTACTAAGAGCATCTAATAAAACCACTTTTCACTGCGAAATTCCTTGTAGTTTCTAAGATAATGATGATTATGGAGGATCGACAATGGAATTTTTTATACATTTTAATGCAAAATCCATACTAAATCTAAGAATTTCTTAGAGATTTATGCACTGCTAAATAGCCCTTTAAATTACCTTTCATTTGAGTATAATATTGAGTGAAAACAAAATTTTCGATTTTTTGCAAAAAATCATGATGTATACACTGCCTTTTTTGCCAAAAAATTAAAAAAAATTTTTTCACTCAATATTATACTCAAATGAAAGCTAGTACTAAGAGCATCTAATAAAACCACTTTTCACTGCGAAATTCCTTGTAGTTTCTAAGATAATGATGATTATGGAGGATCGACAATGGAATTTTTTATACATTTTAATGCAAAATCCATACTAAATCTAAGAATTTCTCAGAGATTTATGCACTGCTAAATAGCCCTTTAAATTACCTTTCATTTGAGTATAATATTGAGTGAAAACAATATATTCGATTTTTTGCAAAAAATCATGATGTATACACTGCCTTTTTTGCCAAAAAATTAAAAAATTTTTTTTCACTCAATATTATACTCAAATGAAAGCTAGTACTAAGAGCATCTAATAAAACCACTTTTCACTGCGAAATTCCTTGTAGTTTCTAAGATAATGATGATTATGGAGGATCGACAATGGAATTTTTTATACATTTTAATGCAAAATCCATACTAAATCTAAGAATTTCTCAGAGATTTATGCACTGCTAAATAGCCCTTTAAATTACCTTTCATTTGAGTATAATATTGAGTGAAAACAAAATTTTCGATTTTGTGCAAAAAATCATGATGTATACACTGCCTTTTTTGCCAAAAAATGAAAAAATTTTTTTTACTCAATATTATACTCAAATGAAAGCTAGTACTAAGAGCATCTAATAAAACCACTTTTCACTGCGAAATTCCTTGTAGTTTCTAAGATAATGATGGAGGATCGACAATGGAATTTTGTATACATTTTAATGCAAAATCCATACTAAATCTAAGAATTTCTCAGAGATTTATGCACTGCTAAATAGCCCTTTAAATTACCTTTCATTTGAGTATAATATTGAGTGAAAACAAAATTTTCGATTTTTTGCAAAAAATCATGATGTATACACTGCCTTTTTTGCCAAAAAATGAAAAAATTTTTTTCACTCAATATACTCAAATGAAAGCTAGTACTAAGAGCATCTAATAAAACCACTTTTCACTGCGAAATTCCTTGTAGTTTCTAAGATAATGATGATTATGGAGGATCGACAATGGAATTTTTTATACATTTTAATGCAAAATCCATACTAAATCTAAGAATTTCTCAGAGATTTATGCACTGCTAAATAGCCCTTTAAATTACCTTTCATTTGAGTATAATATTGAGTGAAAACAAAATTTTCGATTTTTTGCAAAAAATCATGATGTATACACTGCCTTTTTTGCCAAAAAATGAAAAAATTTTTTTTCACTCAATATTATACTCAAATGAAAGCTAGTACTAAGAGCATCTAATAAAACCACTTTTCACTGCAAATTCCTTGTAGTTTCTAAGATAATGATGATTATGGAAGATCGACAATGGAATTTTTTATACATTTTAATGCAAAATCCATACTAAATCTAAGAATTTCTCAGAGATTTATGCACTGCTAAATAGCCTTTTAAATTACCTTTCATTTGAGTATAATATTGAGTGAAAACAAAATTTTCGATTTTTTGCAAAAAATCATGATGCCTTTTTTGCCAAAAAATGAAAAAATTTTTTTTCACTCAATATTATACTCAAATGAAAGCTAGTACTAAGAGCATCTAATAAAACCACTTTTCACTGCGAAATTCCTTGTAGTTTCTAAGATAATGATGATTATGGAGGATCGACAATGGAATTTTGTATACATTTTAATGCAAAATCCATACTAAATCTAAGAATTTCTCAGAGATTTATGCACTGCTAAATAGCCCTTTAAATTACCTTTCATTTGAGTATAATATTGAGTGAAAACAATATATTCGATTTTTTGCAAAAAATCAGGATGTATACACTGCCTTTTTTGCCAAAAAATTAAAAATTTTTTTTTCACTCAATATTATACTCAAATGAAAGCTAGTACTAAGAGCATCTAATAAAACCACTTTTCACTGCGAAATTCCTTGTAGTTTCTAAGATAATGATGGAGGATCGACAATGGAATTTTGTATACATTTTAATGCAAAATCCATACTAAATCTAAGAATTTCTCAGAGATTTATGCACTGCTAAATAGCCCTTTAAATTACCTTTCATTTGAGTATAATATTGAGTGAAAACAAAATATTCGATTTTTTGCAAAAAATCATGATGTATACACTGCCTTTTTTGCCAAAAAATGAAAATTTTTTTTCACTCAATATTATACTCAAATGAAAGCTAGTACTAAGAGCATCTAATAAAACCACTTTTCACTGCGACATTCCTTGTAGTTTCTAAGATAATGATGATTATGGAGGATCGACAATGGAATTTTTTATACATTTTAATGCAAAATCCATACTAAATCTAAGAATTTCTCAGAGATTTATGCACTGCTAAATAGCCCTTTAAATTACCATTCATTTGAGTATAATATTGAGTGAAAACAAAATATTCGATTTTTTGCAAAAAAATGAAAAATTTTTTTTCACTCAATATTATACTCAAATGAAAGCTAGTACTAAGAGCATCTAATAAAACCACTTTTCACTGCGAAATTCCTTGTAGTTTCTAAGATAATGATGATTATGGAGGATCGACAATGGAATTTTGTATACATTTTAATGCAAAATCCATACTAAATCTAAGAATTTCTCAGAGATTTATGCACTGCTAAATAGCCCTTTAAATTACCTTTCATTTGAGTATAATATTGAGTGAAAACAATATATTCGATTTTTTGCAAAAAATCATGATGTATAATACACTGCCTTTTTTGCCAAAAAATGATGATAATGATGATTATGGAGGATCGACAATGGAATTTTGTATACATTTTAATGCAAAATCCATACTAAATCTAAGAATTTCTCAGAGATTTATGCACTGCTAAATAGCCCTTTAAATTACCTTTCATTTGAGTATAATATTGAGTGAAAACAATATATTCGATTTTTTGCAAAAAATCAGGATGTATACACTGCCTTTTTTGCCAAAAAATTAAAAATTTTTTTTTCACTCAATATTATACTCAAATGAAAGCTAGTACTAAGAGCATCTAATAAAACCACTTTTCACTGCGAAATTCCTTGTAGTTTCTAAGATAATGATGGAGGATCGACAATGGAATTTTGTATACATTTTAATGCAAAATCCATACTAAATCTAAGAATTTCTCAGAGATTTATGCACTGCTAAATAGCCCTTTAAATTACCTTTCATTTGAGTATAATATTGAGTGAAAACAAAATATTCGATTTTTTGCAAAAAATCATGATGTATACACTGCCTTTTTTGCCAAAAAATGAAAATTTTTTTTCACTCAATATTATACTCAAATGAAAGCTAGTACTAAGAGCATCTAATAAAACCACTTTTCACTGCGACATTCCTTGTAGTTTCTAAGATAATGATGATTATGGAGGATCGACAATGGAATTTTTTATACATTTTAATGCAAAATCCATACTAAATCTAAGAATTTCTCAGAGATTTATGCACTGCTAAATAGCCCTTTAAATTACCATTCATTTGAGTATAATATTGAGTGAAAACAAAATATTCGATTTTTTGCAAAAAAATGAAAAATTTTTTTTCACTCAATATTATACTCAAATGAAAGCTAGTACTAAGAGCATCTAATAAAACCACTTTTCACTGCGAAATTCCTTGTAGTTTCTAAGATAATGATGATTATGGAGGATCGACAATGGAATTTTTATACATTTTAATGCAAAATCCATACTAAATCTAAGAATTTCTCAGAGATTTATGCACTGCTAAATAGCCCTTTAAATTACCTTTCATTTGAGTATAATATTAAGTGAAAACAAAATTTTCGATTTTTTGCAAAAAATCATGATGTATACACTGCCTTTTTTGCCAAAAAATGAAAAAATTTTTTTTACTCAATATTATACTCAAATGAAAGCTAGTACTAAGAGCATCTAATAAAACCACTTTTCACTGCGAAATTCCTTGTAGTTTCTAAGATAATGATGATTATGGAGGATCGACAATGGAATTTTTTATACATTTTAATGCAAAATCCATACTAAATCTAAGAATTTTTTAGAGATTTATGCACTGCTAAATAGCCCTTTAAATTACCTTTCATTTGAGTATAATATTGAGTGAAAACAAAATTTTCGATTTTTTGCAAAAAATCATGATGTATATACACTGCCTTTTTTGCCAAAAAATGAAATTTTTTTTTTCACTCAATATTATACTCAAATGAAAGCTAGTACTAAGAGCATCTAATAAAACCACTTTTCACTGCGAAATTCCTTGTAGTTTCTAAGATAATGATGATTATGGAGGATCGACAATGGAATTTTTTATACATTTTAATGCAAAATCCATACTAAATCTAAGAATTTCTCAGAGATTTATGCACTGCTAAATAGCCCTTTAAATTACCTTTCATTTGAGTATAATATTGAGTGAAAACAATATATTCGATTTTTTGCAAAAAATCATGATGTATACACTGTCTTTTTTGCCAAAAAATGAAAAAATTTTTTTTCACTCAATATTATACTCAAATGAAAGCTAGTACTAAGAGCATCTAATAAAACCACTTTTTACTGCAAATTCCTTGTAGTTTCTAAGATAATGATGATTATGGAAGATCGACAATGGAATTTTTTATACATTTTAATGCAAAATCCATACTAAATCTAAGAATTTCTCAGAGATTTATGCACTGCTAAATAGCCTTTTAAATTACCTTTCATTTGAGTATAATATTGAGTGAAAACAAAATTTTCGATTTTTTGCAAAAAATCATGATGCCTTTTTTGCCAAAAAATGAAAAAATTTTTTTTCACTCAATATTATACTCAAATGAAAGCTAGTACTAAGAGCATCTAATAAAACCACTTTTCACTGCGAAATTCCTTGTAGTTTCTAAGATAATGATGATTATGGAGGATCGACAATGGAATTTTTTATACATTTTAATGCAAAATCCATACTAAATCTAAGAATTTCTCAGAGATTTATGCACTGCTAAATAGCCCTTTAAATTACCTTTCATTTGAGTATAATATTGAGTGAAAACAAAATTTTCGATTTTTTGCAAAAAATCATGATGTATACACTGCCTTTTTTGCCAAAAAATGAAAAAATTTTTTTCACTCAATATTATACTCAAATGAAAGCTAGTACTAAGAGCATCTAATAAAACCACTTTTCACTGCGAAATTCCTTGTAGTTTCTAAGATAATGATGATTATGGAGGATCGACAATGGAATTTTTTATACATTTTAATGCAAAATCCATACTAAATCTAAGAATTTTTTAGAGATTTATGCACTGCTAAATAGCCCTTTAAATTACCTTTCATTTGAGTATAATATTGAGTGAAAACAAAATTTTCGATTTTTTGCAAAAAATCATGATGTATATACACTGCCTTTTTTGCCAAAAAATGAAATTTTTTTTTTCACTCAATATTATACTCAAATGAAAGCTAGTACTAAGAGCATCTAATAAAACCACTTTTCACTGCGAAATTCCTTGTAGTTTCTAAGATAATGATGATTATGGAGGATCGACAATGGAATTTTTTATACATTTTAATGCAAAATCCATACTAAATCTAAGAATTTCTCAGAGATTTATGCACTGCTAAATAGCCCTTTAAATTACCTTTCATTTGAGTATAATATTGAGTGAAAACAAAATTTTCGATTTTTTGCAAAAAATCATGATGTATATATACACTGCCTTTTTTGCCAAAAAATGAAAAAATTTTTTTTCACTCAATATTATACTCAAATGAAAGCTAGTACTAAGAGCATCTAATAAAACCACTTTTCACTGCGAAATTCCTTGTGGTTTCTAAGATAATGATGATTATGGAGGATCGACAATGGAATTTTTTATACATTTTAATGCAAAATCCATACTAAATCTAAGAATTTCTCAGAGATGTATGCACTGCTAAATAGCCCTTTAAATTACCTTTCATTTGAGTATAATATTGAGTGAAAACAAAATTTTCGATTTATTGCAAAAAATCATGATGTATACACTGCCTTTTTTGCCAAAAAATTAAAAAATTTTTTTCACTCAATATTATACTCAAATGAAAGCTAGTACTAAGAGCATCTAATAAAACCACTTTTCACTGCGAAATTCCTTGTAGTTTCTAAGATAATGATGATTATGGAGGATCGACAATGGAATTTTTTATACATTTTAATGCAAAATCCATACTAAATCTAAGAATTTCTCAGAGATTTATGCACTGCTAAATAGCCCTTTAAATTACCTTTCATTTGAGTATAATATTGAGTGAAAACAAAATTTTCGATTTTTTGCAAAAAATCATAATGTATACACTGCCTTTTTTGCCAAAAAATGAAAAAATTTTTTTCACTCAATATTATACTCAAATGAAAGCTAGTACTAAGAGCATCTAATAAAACCACTTTTCACTGCGAAATTCCCTGTAGTTTCTAAGATAATGATGATTATGGAGGATCGACAATGGAATTTTTTATACATTTTAATGCAAAATCCATACTAAATCTAAGAATTTCTCAGAGATGTATGCACTGCTAAATAGCCCTTTAAATTACCTTTCATTTGAGTATAATATTGAGTGAAAACAAAATTTTCGATTTTTTGCAAAAAATCATGATGTATACACTGCCTTTTTTGCCAAAAAATGAAAAATTTTTTTTCACTCAATATTATACTCAAATGAAAGGTAGTACTAAGAGCATCTAATAAAACCACTTTTCACTGCGAAATTCCTTGTAGTTTCTAAGATAATGATGATTATGGAGGATCGACAATGGAATTTTTTATACATTTTAATGCAAAATCCATACTAAATCTAAGAATTTTTTAGAGATTTATGCACTGCTAAATAGCCCTTTAAATTACCTTTCATTTGAGTATAATATTGAGTGAAAACAAAATTTTCGATTTTTTGCAAAAAATCATGATGTATATACACTGCCTTTTTTGCCAAAAAATGAAATTTTTTTTTTCACTCAATATTATACTCAAATGAAAGCTAGTACTAAGAGCATCTAATAAAACCACTTTTCACTGCGAAATTCCTTGTAGTTTCTAAGATAATGATGATTATGGAGGATCGACAATGGAATTTTTTATACATTTTAATGCAAAATCCATACTAAATTTAAGAATTTCTCAGAGATTTATGCACTGCTAAATAGCCCTTTAAATTACCTTTCATTTGAGTATAATATTGAGTGAAAACAAAATTTTCGATTTTTTGCAAAAAATCATGATGTATATACACTACCTTTTTTGCCAAAAAATGAAAAAATTTTTTTTCACTCAATATTATACTCAAATGAAAGCTAGTACTAAGAGCATCTAATAAAACCACTTTTCACTGCGAAATTCCTTGTAGTTTCTAAGATAATGATGATTATGGAGGATCGACAATGGAATTTTTTATACATTTTAATGCAAAATCCATACTAAATCTAAGAATTTCTCAGAG
Source organism: Eustalomyia histrio (assembly GCA_949748255.1). Classification (NCBI taxonomy): domain Eukaryota; kingdom Metazoa; phylum Arthropoda; class Insecta; order Diptera; family Anthomyiidae; genus Eustalomyia; species Eustalomyia histrio. Next base: position 127,279,678 of record OX456527.1, read on the forward strand.
ATTTATGCACTGCTAAATAGCCCTTTAAATTACCTTTCATTTGAGTATAATATTGAGTGAAAACAAAATTTTCGATTTTTTGCAAAAAATCATGCCTTTTTTGCCAAAAAATGAAAAAATTTTTTTTCACTCAATATTATACTCAAATGAAAGCTAGTACTAAGAGCATCTAATAAAACCACTTTTCACTGCGAAATTCCTTGTGGTTTCTAAGATAATGATGATTATGGAGGATCGACAATGGAATTTTTTATACATTTTAATGCAAAATCCATACTAAATCTAAGAATTTCTCAGAGATGTATGCACTGCTAAATAGCCCTTTAAATTACCTTTCATTTGAGTATAATATTGAGTGAAAACAAAATTTTCGATTTTTTGCAAAAAATCATGATGTATACACTGCCTTTTTTGCCAAAAAATGAAAAATTTTGTTTTCACTCAATATTATACTCAAATGAAAGCTAGTACTAAGAGCATCTAATAAAACCACTTTTCACTGCGAAATTCCTTGTAGTTTCTAAGATAATGATGATTATGGAGGATCGACAATGGATTTTTTTTATACATTTTAATGCAAAATCCATACTAAATCTAAGAATTTCTCAGAGATTTATGCACTGCTAAATAGCCCTTTAAATTACCTTTCATTTGAGTATAATATTGAGTGAAAACAAAATTTTCGATTTTTTGCAAAAAATCATGATGTATACACTGCCTTTTTTGCCAAAAAATGAAAAATTTTTTTTTCACTCAATATTATACTCAAATGAAAGCTAGTACTAAGAGCATCTAATAAAACCACTTTTCACTGCGAAATTCCTTGTAGTTTCTAAGATAATGATGATTATGGAGGATCGACAATGGAATTTTTTATACATTTTAATGCAAAATCCATACTAAATCTAAGAATTTCTCAGAGATTTATGCACTGCTAAATAGCCCTTTAAATTACCTTTCATTTGAGTATAATATTGAGTGAAAACAAAATTTTCGATTTTTTGCAAAAAATCATGATGTATACACTGCCTTTTTTGCCAAAAAAATGAAAAAATTTTTTTTCACTCAATATTATACTCAAATGAAAGCTAGTACTAAGAGCATCTAATAAAACCACTTTTCACTGCGAAATTCCTTGTAGTTTCTAAGATAATGATGATTAGGGAGGATCGACAATGGAATTTTTTTATACATTTTAATGCAAAATCCATACTAAATCTAAGAATTTCTCAGAGATTTATGCACTGCTAAATAGCCCTTTAAATTACCTTTCATTTGAGTATAATATTGAGTGAAAACAAAATTTTCGATTTTTTGCAAAAAATCATGATGTATACACTGCCTTTTTTGCCAAAAAATTAAAAAATTTTTTTTCACTCAATATTATACTCAAATGAAAGCTAGTACTAAGAGCATCTAATAAAACCACTTTTCACTGCGAAATTCCTTGTAGTTTCTAAGATAATGATGATTATGGAGGATCGACAATGGAATTTTTTATACATTTTAATGCAAAATCCATACTAAATCTAAGAATTTCTCAGAGATTTATGCACTGCTAAATAGCCCTTTAAATTACCTTTCATTTGAGTATAATATTGAGTGAAAACAAAATTTTCGATTTTTTGCAAAAAATCATGATGTATACACTGCCTTTTTTGCCAAAAAATTAAAAAATTTTTTTTCACTCAATATTATACTCAAATGAAAGCTAGTACTAAGAGCATCTAATAAAACCACTTTTGACTGCGAAATTCCTTGTAGTTTCTAAGATAATGATGATTATGGAGGATCGACAATGGAATTTTTTTATACATTTTAATGCAAAATCCATACTAAATCTAAGAATTTCTCAGAGATTTATGCACTGCTAAATAGCCCTTTAAATTACCTTTCATTTGAGTATAATATTGAGTGAAAACAAAATTTTCGATTTTTTGCAAAAAATCATGATGTATACACTGCCTTTTTTGCCAAAAAATGAAAAAATTTTTTTTCACTCAATATTATACTCAAATGAAAGCTAGTACTAATTCACTGCGAAATTCCTTGTAGTTTCTAAGATAATGATGATTTATGGAGGATCGACAATGGATTTTTTTTTATACATTTTAATGCAAAATCCATACTAAATCTAAGAATTTCTCAGAGATTTATGCACTGCTAAATAGCCCTTTAAATTACCTTTCATTTGAGTATAATATTGAGTGAAAACAAAATTTTCGATTTTTTGCAAAAAATCATGATGTATACACTGCCTTTTTTGCCAAAAAATGAAAAAATTTTTTTTCACTCAATATTATACTCAAATGAAAGCTAGTACTAAGAGCATCTAATAAAACCACTTTTCACTGCGAAATTCCTTGTAGTTTCTAAGATAATGATGATTATGGAGGATCGACAATGGAATTTTTTATACATTTTAATGCAAAATCCATACTAAATCTAAGAATTTCTCAGAGATTTATGCACTGCTAAATAGCCCTTTAAATTACCTTTCATTTGAGTATAATATTGAGTGAAAACAAAATTTTCGATTTTTTGCAAAAAATCATGATGTATACACTGCCTTTTTTGCCAAAAATGAAAAAATTTTTTTTCACTCAATATTATACTCAAATGAAAGCTAGTACTAAGAGCATCTAATAAAACCACTTTTCACTGCGAAATTCCTTGTGGTTTCTAAGATAATGATGATTATGGAGGATCGACAATGAATTTTTTATACATTTTAATGCAAAATCCATACTAAATCTAAGAATTTCTCAGAGATGTATGCACTGCTAAATAGCCCTTTAAATTACCTTTCATTTGAGTATAATATTGAGTGAAAACAAAATTTTCGATTTTTTTGCAAAAAATCATGATGTATACACTGCCTTTTTTGCCAAAAAATGAAAAATTTTGTTTTCACTCAATATTATACTCAAATGAAAGCTAGTACTAAGAGCATCTAATAAAACCACTTTTCACTGCGAAATTCCTTGTAGTTTCTAAGATAATGATGATTATGGAGGAATCGACAATGGATTTTTTTTATACATTTTAATGCAAAATCCATACTAAATCTAAGAATTTCTCAGAGATTTATGCACTGCTAAATAGCCCTTTAAATTACCTTTCATTTGAGTATAATATTGAGTGAAAACAAAATTTTCGATTTTTTGCAAAAAATCATGATGTATACACTGCCTTTTTTGCCAAAAAATGAAAATTTTTTTTTTCACTCAATATTATACTCAAAATGAAAGCTAGTACTAAGAGCATCTAATAAAACCCACTTTTCACTGCGAAATTCCTTGTAGTTTCTAAGATAATGATGATTATGGAGGATCGACAATGGAATTTTTTTATACATTTTAATGCAAAATCCATACTAAATCTAAGAATTTCTCAGAGATTTATGCACTGCTAAATAGCCCTTTAAATTACCTTTCATTTGAGTATAATATTGAGTGAAAACAAAATTTTCGATTTTTTGCAAAAAATCATGATGTATACACTGCCTTTTTTGCCAAAAAATTAAAAAATTTTTTTTCACTCAATATTATACTCAAATGAAAGCTAGTACTAAGAGCATCTAATAAAACCACTTTTCACTGCGAAATTCCTTGTAGTTTCTAAGATAATGATGATTATGGAGGATCGACAATGGAATTTTTTATACATTTTAATGCAAAATCCATACTAAATCTAAGAATTTCTCAGAGATTTATGCACTGCTAAATAGCCCTTTAAATTACCTTTCATTTGAGTATAATATTGAGTGAAAACAAAATTTTCGATTTTTTGCAAAAAATCATGATGTATACACTGCCTTTTTTGCCAAAAAATTAAAAAATTTTTTTTCACTCAATATTATACTCAAATGAAAGCTAGTACTAAGAGCATCTAATAAAACCACTTTTCACTGCGAAATTCCTTGTAGTTTCTAAGATAATGATGATTATGGAGGATCGACAATGGAATTTTTTATACATTTTAATGCAAAATCCATACTAAATCTAAGAATTTCTCAGAGATTTATGCACTGCTAAATAGCCCCTTTAAATTACCTTTCATTTGAGTATAATATTGAGTGAAAACAAAATTTTCGATTTTTTGCAAAAAATCATGATGTATACACTGCCTTTTTTGCCAAAAAATTAAAAAATTTTTTTTCACTCAATATTATACTCAAATGAAAGCTAGTACTAAGAGCATCTAATAAAACCACTTTTCACTGCGAAATTCCTTGTAGTTTCTAAGATAATGATGATTATGGAGGATCGACAATGGAATTTTTTATACATTTTAATGCAAAATCCATACTAAATCTAAGAATTTCTCAGAGATTTATGCACTGCTAAATAGCCCTTTAAATTACCTTTCATTTGAGTATAATATTGAGTGAAAACAAAATTTTCGATTTTTTGCAAAAAATCATGATGTATACACTGCCTTTTTTGCCAAAAAATTAAAAAATTTTTTTTCACTCAATATTATACTCAAATGAAAGCTAGTACTAAGAGCATCTAATAAAACCACTTTTCACTGCGAAATTCCTTGTAGTTTCTAAGATAATGATGATTATGGAGGATCGACAATGGAATTTTTTATACATTTTAATGCAAAATCCATACTAAATCTAAGAATTTCTCAGAGATTTATGCACTGCTAAATAGCCCTTTAAATTACCTTTCATTTGAGTATAATATTGAGTGAAAACAAAATTTTCGATTTTTTGCAAAAATTACACTGCCTTTTTTGCCAAAAAATGAAAAAATTTTTTTCACTCAATATTATACTCAAATGAAAGCTAGTACTAAGAGCATCTAATAAAACCACTTTTCACTGCGAAATTCCTTGTGGTTTCTAAGATAATGATGATTATGGAGGATCGACAATGGAATTTTTTATACATTTTAATGCAAAATCCATACTAAATCTAAGAATTTCTCAGAGATTTATGCACTGCTAAATAGCCCTTTAAATTACCTTTCATTTGAGTATAATATTGAGTGAAAACAAAATTTTCGATTTTTTGCAAAAAATACACTGCCTTTTTTGCCAAAAAATGAAAAAATTTTTTTTCACTCAATATTATACTCAAATGAAAGCTAGTACTAAGAGCATCTAATAAAACCACTTTTCACTGCGAAATTCCTTGTGGTTTCTAAGATAATGATGATTATGGAGGATCGACAATGGAATTTTTTATACATTTTAATGCAAAATCCATACTAAATCTAAGAATTTCTCAGAGATGTATGCACTGCTAAATAGCCCTTTAAATTACCTTTCATTTGAGTATAATATTGAGTGAAAACAAAATTTTCGATTTTTTGCAAAAATCATGATGTATACACTGCCTTTTTTGCCAAAAAATGAAAAATTTTGTTTTCACTCAATATTATACTCAAATGAAAGCTAGTACTAAGAGCATCTAATAAAACCACTTTTCACTGCGAAATTCCTTGTAGTTTCTAAGATAATGATGATTATGGAGGATCGACAATGGAATTTTTTTATACATTTTAATGCAAAATCCATACTAAATCTAAGAATTTCTCAGAGATTTATGCACTGCTAAATAGCCCTTTAAATTACCTTTCATTTGAGTATAATATTGAGTGAAAACAAAATTTTCGATTTTTTGCAAAAATCATGATGTATACACTGCCTTTTTTGCCAAAAAATGAAAAATTTTTTTTTTCACTCAATATTATACTCAAATGAAAGCTAGTACTAAGAGCATCTAATAAAACCACTTTTCACTGCGAAATTCCTTGTAGTTTCTAAGATAATGATGATTATGGAGGATCGACAATGGATTTTTTTTATACATTTTAATGCAAAATCCATACTAAATCTAAGAATTTCTCAGAGATTTATGCACTGCTAAATAGCCCTTTAAATTACCTTTCATTTGAGTATAATATTGAGTGAAAACAAAATTTTCGATTTTTTGCAAAAAATCATGATGTATACACTGCCTTTTTTGCCAAAAAATGAAAAAATTTTTTTTTCACTCAATATTATACTCAAATGAAAGCTAGTACTAAGAGCATCTAATAAAACCACTTTTCACTGCGAAATTCCTTGTAGTTTCTAAGATAATGATGATTATGGAGGATCGACAATGGAATTTTTTATACATTTTAATGCAAAATCCATACTAAATCTAAGAATTTCTCAGAGATTTATGCACTGCTAAATAGCCCTTTAAATTACCTTTCATTTGAGTATAATATTGAGTGAAAACAAAATTTTCGATTTTTTGCAAAAAATCATGATGTATACACTGCCTCTTTTGCCAAAAAATGAAAAAATTTTTTTTCACTCAATATTATACTCAAATGAAAGCTAGTACTAAGAGCATCTAATAAAACCACTTTTCACTGCGAAATTCCTTGTGGTTTCTAAGATAATGATGATTATGGAGGATCGACAATGGAATTTTTTATACATTTTAATGCAAAATCCATACTAAATCTAAGAATTTCTCAGAGATGTATGCACTGCTAAATAGCCCTTTAAATTACCTTTCATTTGAGTATAATATTGAGTGAAAACAAAATTTTCGATTTTTTGCAAAAAATCATGATGTATACACTGCCTTTTTTGCCAAAAAATGAAAAATTTTGTTTTCACTCAATATTATACTCAAATGAAAGCTAGTACTAAGAGCATCTAATAAAACCACTTTTCACTGCGAAATTCCTTGTAGTTTCTAAGATAATGATGATTATGGAGGATCGACAATGGAATTTTTTTATACATTTTAATGCAAAATCCATACTAAATCTAAGAATTTCTCAGAGATTTATGCACTGCTAAATAGCCCTTTAAATTACCTTCATTTGAGTATAATATTGAGTGAAAACAAAATTTTCGATTTTTTGCAAAAAATCATGATGTATACACTGCCTTTTTTGCCAAAAAATGAAAAATTTTTTTTTCACTCAATATTATACTCAAATGAAAGCTAGTACTAAGAGCATCTAATAAAACCACTTTTCACTGCGAAATTCCTTGTAGTTTCTAAGATAATGATGATTATGGAGGATCGACAATGGATTTTTTTTATACATTTTAATGCAAAAATCCATACTAAATCTAAGAATTTCTCAGAGATTTATGCACTGCTAAATAGCCCTTTAAATTACCTTTCATTTGAGTATAATATTGAGTGAAAACAAAATTTTCGATTTTTTGCAAAAAATCATGATGTATACACTGCCTTTTTTGCCAAAAAATGAAAAAATTTTTTTTCACTCAATATTATACTCAAATGAAAGCTAGTACTAAGAGCATCTAATAAAACCACTTTTCACTGCGAAATTCCTTGTAGTTTCTAAGATAATGATGATTATGGAGGATCGACAATGGAAATTTTTTATACATTTTAATGCAAAATCCATACTAAATCTAAGAATTTCTCAGAGATTTATGCACTGCTAAATAGCCCTTTAAATTACCTTTCATTTGAGTATAATATTGAGTGAAAACAAAATTTTCGATTTTTTGCAAAAAATCATGATGTATACACTGCCTTTTTTGCCAAAAAATGAAAAAATTTTTTTTCACTCAATATTATACTCAAATGAAAGCTAGTACTAAGAGCATCTAATAAAACCACTTTTCACTGCGAAATTCCTTGTGGTTTCTAAGATAATGATGATTATGGAGGATCGACAATGGAATTTTTTATACATTTTAATGCAAAATCCATACTAAATCTAAGAATTTCTCAGAGATTTATGCACTGCTAAATAGCCCTTTAAATTACCTTTCATTTGAGTATAATATTGAGTGAAAACAAAATTTTCGATTTTTTGCAAAAAATCATGATGTATACACTGCCTTTTTTGCCAAAAAATGAAAATTTTTTTTTTCACTCAATATTATACTCAAATGAAAGCTAGTACTAAGAGCATCTAATAAAACCACTTTTCACTGCGAAATTCCTTGTAGTTTCTAAGATAATGATGATTATGGAGGATCGACAATGGAATTTTTTATACATTTTAATGCAAAATCCATACTAAATCTAAGAATTTCTCAGAGATTTATGCACTGCTAAATAGCCCTTTAAATTACCTTTCATTTGAGTATAATATTGAGTGAAAACAAAATTTTCGATTTTTTGCAAAAAATCATGATGTATACACTGCCCTTTTTTGCAAAAAATTTAAAAATTTTTTTCACTCAATATTATACTCAAATGAAAGCTAGTACTAAGAGCATCTAATAAAACCACTTTTCACTGCGAAATTCCTTGTAGTTTCTAAGATAATGATGATTATGGAGGATCGACAATGGAATTTTTTATACATTTTAATGCAAAATCCATACTAAATCTAAGGATTTCTCAGAGATTTATGCACTGCTAAATAGCCCTTTAAATTACCTTTCATTTGAGTATAATATTGAGTGAAAACAAAATTTTCGATTTTTTGCAAAAAATCATGATGTATACACTGCCTTTTTTGCCAAAAAATGAAAAATTTTGTTTTCACTCAATATTATACTCAAATGAAAGCTAGTACTAAGAGCATCTAATAAAACCACTTTTCACTGCGAAATTCCTTGTAGTTTCTAAGATAATGATGATTATGGAGGATCGACAATGGATTTTTTTTATACATTTTAATGCAAAATCCATACTAAATCTAAGAATTTCTCAGAGATTTATGCACTGCTAAATAGCCCTTTAAATTACCTTTCATTTGAGTATAATATTGAGTGAAAACAAAATTTTTCGATTTTTTGCAAAAAATCATGATGTATACACTGCCTTTTTTGCCAAAAAAATGAAAAAATTTTTTTTTTACTCAATATTATACTCAAATGAAAGCTAGTACTAAGAGCATCTAATAAAACCACTTTTCACTGCGAAATTCCTTGTAGTTTCTAAGATAATGATGATTATGGAGGATCGACAATGGAATTTTTTATACATTTTAATGCAAAATCCATACTAAATCTAAGAATTTCTCAGAGATTTATGCACTGCTAAATAGCCCTTTAAATTACCTTCATTTGAGTATAATATTGAGTGAAAACAAAATTTCGATTTTTTGCAAAAATCATGATGTATACACTGCCTTTTTTGCCAAAAAATGAAAAAATTTTTTTTCACTCAATATTATACTCAAATGAAAGCTAGTACTAAGAGCATCTAATAAAACCACTTTTCACTGCGAAATTCCTTGTGGTTTCTAAGATAATGATGATGATTATGGAGGATCGACAATGGAATTTTTTATACATTTTAATGCAAAATCCATACTAAATCTAAGAATTTCTCAGAGATGTATGCACTGCTAAATAGCCCTTTAAATTACCTTTCATTTGAGTATAATATTGAGTGAAAACAAAATTTTCGATTTTTTGCAAAAAATCATGATGTAACACTGCCTTTTTTGCCAAAAAATGAAAAAAAATTTTTTCACTCAATATTATACTCAAATGAAAGCTAGTACTAAGAGCATCTAATAAAACCACTTTTCACTGCGAAATTCCTTGTGGTTTCTAAGATAATGATGATTATGGAGGATCGACAATGGAATTTTTTATACATTTTAATGCAAAATCCATACTAAATCTAAGAATTTCTCAGAGATGTATGCACTGCTAAATAGCCCTTTAAATTACCTTTCATTTGAGTATAATATTGAGTGAAAACAAAATTTTCGATTTTTTTGCAAAAAATCATGATGTATACACTGCCTTTTTTGCCAAAAAATGAAAAATTTTGTTTTCACTCAATATTATACTCAAATGAAAGCTAGTACTAAGAGCATCTAATAAAACCACTTTTCACTGCGAAATTCCTTGTAGTTTCTAAGATAATGATGATTATGGAGGATCGACAATGGATTTTTTTTATACATTTTAATGCAAAATCCATACTAAATCTAAGAATTTCTCAGAGATTTATGCACTGCTAAATAGCCCTTTAAATTACCTTTCATTTGAGTATAATATTGAGTGAAAACAAAATTTTCGATTTTTTGCAAAAAATCATGATGTATACACTGCCTTTTTTGCCAAAAAATGAAAATTTTTTTTTTCACTCAATATTATACTCAAATGAAAGCTAGTACTAAGAGCATCTAATAAAACCACTTTTCACTGCGAAATTCCTTGTAGTTTCTAAGATAATGATGATTATGGAGGATCGACAATGGAATTTTTTTATACATTTTAATGCAAAATCCATACTAAATCTAAGAATTTCTCAGAGATTTATGCACTGCTAAATAGCCCTTTAAATTACCTTTCATTTGAGTATAATATTGAGTGAAAACAAAATTTTCGATTTTTTGCAAAAAATCATGATGTATACACTGCCTTTTTTGCCAAAAAATTAAAAAATTTTTTTTCACTCAATATTATACTCAAATGAAAGCTAGTACTAAGAGCATCTAATAAAACCACTTTTCACTGCGAAATTCCTTGTAGTTTCTAAGATAATGATGATTATGGAGGATCGACAATGGAATTTTTTATACATTTTAATGCAAAATCCATACTAAATCTAAGAATTTCTCAGAGATTTATGCACTGCTAAATAGCCCTTTAAATTACCTTTCATTTGAGTATAATATTGAGTGAAAACAAAATTTTCGATTTTTTTGCAAAAAATCATGATGTATACACTGCCTTTTTTGCCAAAAAATTAAAAAATTTTTTTTCACTCAATATTATACTCAAATGAAAGCTAGTACTAAGAGCATCTAGAAGTTTGTTATTAAGATAGTAGCTTTAATTAACCACATAAGGCCCTAATGGCTCGGTTATGTAAATGAAGATTTAATAAAAAAAAAAAAAAAAAAAAAAACACTTTTCACTGCGAAATTCCTTGTGGTTTCTAAGATAATGATGATTATGGAGGATCGACAATGAAATTTTTTATACATTTTAATGCAAAATCCATACAAAATCTAAGAATTTCTCAGAGATGTATGCACTGCTAAATAGCCCTTTAAATTACCTTTCATTTGAGTATAATATTGAGTGAAAACAAAATTTTCGATTTTTTGCAAAAAATCATGATGTATACACTGCCTTTTTTGCCAAAAAATGAAAAATTTTGTTTTCACTCAATATTATACTCAAATGAAAGCTAGTACTAAGAGCATCTAATAAAACCACTTTTCACTGCGAAATTCCTTGTAGTTTCTAAGATAATGATGATTATGGAGGATCGACAATGGATTTTTTTTATACATTTTAATGCAAAATCCATACTAAATCTAAGAATTTCTCAGAGATTTATGCACTGCTAAATAGCCCTTTAAATTACCTTTCATTTGAGTATAATATTGAGTGAAAACAAAATTTTCGATTTTTTGCAAAAAATCATGATGTATACACTGCCTTTTTTGCCAAAAAATGAAAAAATTTTTTTTTTACTCAATATTATACTCAAATGAAAGCTAGTACTAAGAGCATCTAATAAAACCACTTTTCACTGCGAAATTCCTTGTAGTTTCTAAGATAATGATGATTATGGAGGATCGACAATGGAATTTTTTATACATTTTAATGCAAAATCCATACTAAATCTAAGAATTTCTCAGAGATTTATGCACTGCTAAATAGCCCTTTAAATTACCTTTCATTTGAGTATAATATTGAGTGAAAACAAAATTTTCGATTTTTTGCAAAAATCATGATGTATACACTGCCTTTTTTGCCAAAAAATGAAAAAATTTTTTTTCACTCAATATTATACTCAAATGAAAGCTAGTACTAAGAGCATCTAATAAAACCACTTTTCACTGCGAAATTCCTTGTGGTTTCTAAGATAATGATGATTATGGAGGATCGACAATGAAATTTTTTATACATTTTAATGCAAAATCCATACAAAATCTAAGAATTTCTCAGAGATGTATGCACTGCTAAATAGCCCTTTAAATTACCTTTCATTTGAGTATAATATTGAGTGAAAACAAAATTTTCGATTTTTTGCAAAAAATCATGATGTATACACTGCCTTTTTTGCCAAAAAATGAAAAATTTTGTTTTCACTCAATATTATACTCAAATGAAAGCTAGTACTAAGAGCATCTAATAAAACCACTTTTCACTGCGAAATTCCTTGTAGTTTCTAAGATAATGATGATTATGGAGGATCGACAATGGAATTTTTTTATACATTTTAATGCAAAATCCATACTAAATCTAAGAATTTCTCAGAGATTTATGCACTGCTAAATAGCCCTTTAAATTACCTTTCATTTGAGTATAATATTGAGTGAAAACAAAATTTTCGATTTTTTGCAAAAAATCATGATGTATACACTGCCTTTTTTGCCAAAAAAATGAAAAAAATTTTTTTCACTCAATATTATACTCAAATGAAAGCTAGTACTAAGAGCATCTAATAAAACCACTTTTGACTGCGAAATTCCTTGTAGTTTCTAAGATAATGATGATTATGGAGGATCGACAATGGAATTTTTTTATACATTTTAATGCAAAATCCATACTAAATCTAAGAATTTCTCAGAGATTTATGCACTGCTAAATAGCCCTTTAAATTACCTTTCATTTGAGTATAATATTGAGTGAAAACAAAATTTTCGATTTTTTGCAAAAAATCATGATGTATACACTGCCTTTTTTGCCAAAAAATGAAAAATTTTTTTTTCACTCAATATTATACTCAAATGAAAGCTAGTACTAAGAGCATCTAATAAAACCACTTTTCACTGCGAAATTCCTTGTAGTTTCTAAGATAATGATGATTATGGAGGATCGACAATGGAATTTTTTATACATTTTAATGCAAAATCCATACTAAATCTAAGAATTTCTCAGAGATTTATGCACTGCTAAATAGCCCTTTAAATTACCTTTCATTTGAGTATAATATTGAGTGAAAACAAAATTTTCGATTTTTTGCAAAAAATCATGATGTATACACTGCCTTTTTTGCCAAAAAAATGAAAAAATTTTTTTTCACTCAATATTATACTCAAATGAAAGCTAGTACTAAGAGCATCTAATAAAACCACTTTTCACTGCGAAATTCCTTGTAGTTTCTAAGATAATGATGATTATGGAGGATCGACAATGGAATTTTTTTATACATTTTAATGCAAAATCCATACTAAATCTAAGAATTTCTCAGAGATTTATGCACTGCTAAATAGCCCTTTAAATTACCTTTCATTTGAGTATAATATTGAGTGAAAACAAAATTTTCGATTTTTTGCAAAAAATCATGATGTATACACTGCCTTTTTTGCCAAAAAATTAAAAAATTTTTTTTCACTCAATATTATACTCAAATGAAAGCTAGTACTAAGAGCATCTAATAAAACCACTTTTGACTGCGAAATTCCTTGTAGTTTCTAAGATAATGATGATTATGGAGGATCGACAATGGAATTTTTTTATACATTTTAATGCAAAATCCATACTAAATCTAAGAATTTCTCAGAGATTTATGCACTGCTAAATAGCCCTTTAAATTACCTTTCATTTGAGTATAATATTGAGTGAAAACAAAATTTTCGATTTTTTGCAAAAAATCATGATGTATACACTGCCTTTTTTGCCAAAAAATGAAAATTTTTTTTTTCACTCAATATTATACTCAAATGAAAGCTAGTACTAAGAGCATCTAATAAAACCACTTTTCACTGCGAAATTCCTTGTAGTTTCTAAGATAATGATGATTATGGAGGATCGACAATGGAATTTTTTATACATTTTAATGCAAAATCCATACTAAATCTAAGAATTTCTCAGAGATTTATGCACTGCTAAATAGCCCTTTAAATTACCTTTCATTTGAGTATAATATTGAGTGAAAACAAAATTTTCGATTTTTTGCAAAAAATCATGATGTATACACTGCCTTTTTTGCCAAAAAAATGAAAAAATTTTTTTTCACTCAATATTATACTCAAATGAAAGCTAGTACTAAGAGCATCTAATAAAACCACTTTTCACTGCGAAATTCCTTGTAGTTTCTAAGATAATGATGATTATGGAGGATCGACAATGGAATTTTTTTTATACATTTTAATGCAAAATCCATACTAAATCTAAGAATTTCTCAGAGATTTATGCACTGCTAAATAGCCCTTTAAATTACCTTTCATTTGAGTATAATATTGAGTGAAAACAAAATTTTCGATTTTTTGCAAAAAATCATGATGTATACACTGCCTTTTTTGCCAAAAAATTAAAAAATTTTTTTTCACTCAATATTATACTCAAATGAAAGCTAGTACTAAGAGCATCTAATAAAACCACTTTTCACTGCGAAATTCCTTGTAGTTTCTAAGATAATGATGATTATGGAGGATCGACAATGGATTTTTTTTATACATTTTAATGCAAAATCCATACTAAATCTAAGAATTTCTCAGAGATTTATGCACTGCTAAATAGCCCTTTAAATTACCTTTCATTTGAGTATAATATTGAGTGAAAACAAAATTTTCGATTTTTTGCAAAAAATCATGATGTATACACTGCCTTTTTTGCCAAAAAATGAAAAAATTTTTTTTTACTCAATATTATACTCAAATGAAAGCTAGTACTAAGAGCATCTAATAAAACCACTTTTCACTGCGAAATTCCTTGTAGTTTCTAAGATAATGATGATTATGGAGGATCGACAATGGAATTTTTTATACATTTTAATGCAAAATCCATACTAAATCTAAGAATTTCTCAGAGATTTATGCACTGCTAAATAGCCCTTTAAATTACCTTTCATTTGAGTATAATATTGAGTGAAAACAAAATTTTCGATTTTTTGCAAAAATCATGATGTATACACTGCCTTTTTTGCCAAAAAATGAAAAAATTTTTTTTCACTCAATATTATACTCAAATGAAAGCTAGTACTAAGAGCATCTAATAAAACCACTTTTCACTGCGAAATTCCTTGTGGTTTCTAAGATAATGATGATTATGGAGGATCGACAATGAAATTTTTTATACATTTTAATGCAAAATCCATACAAAATCTAAGAATTTCTCAGAGATGTATGCACTGCTAAATAGCCCTTTAAATTACCTTTCATTTGAGTATAATATTGAGTGAAAACAAAATTTTCGATTTTTTGCAAAAAATCATGATGTATACACTGCCTTTTTTGCCAAAAAATGAAAAATTTTGTTTTCACTCAATATTATACTCAAATGAAAGCTAGTACTAAGAGCATCTAATAAAACCACTTTTCACTGCGAAATTCCTTGTAGTTTCTAAGATAATGATGATTATGGAGGATCGACAATGGAATTTTTTTATACATTTTAATGCAAAATCCATACTAAATCTAAGAATTTCTCAGAGATTTATGCACTGCTAAATAGCCCTTTAAATTACCTTTCATTTGAGTATAATATTGAGTGAAAACAAAATTTTCGATTTTTTGCAAAAAATCATGATGTATACACTGCCTTTTTTGCCAAAAAAATGAAAAAATTTTTTTTCACTCAATATTATACTCAAATGAAAGCTAGTACTAAGAGCATCTAATAAAACCACTTTTCACTGCGAAATTCCTTGTAGTTTCTAAGATAATGATGATTATGGAGGATCGACAATGGAATTTTTTTATACATTTTAATGCAAAATCCATACTAAATCTAAGAATTTCTCAGAGATTTATGCACTGCTAAATAGCCCTTTAAATTACCTTTCATTTGAGTATAATATTGAGTGAAAACAAAATTTTCGATTTTTTGCAAAAAATCATGATGTATACACTGCCTTTTTTGCCAAAAAATTAAAAAATTTTTTTTCACTCAATATTATACTCAAATGAAAGCTAGTACTAAGAGCATCTAATAAAACCACTTTTGACTGCGAAATTCCTTGTAGTTTCTAAGATAATGATGATTATGGAGGATCGACAATGGAATTTTTTTATACATTTTAATGCAAAATCCATACTAAATCTAAGAATTTCTCAGAGATTTATGCACTGCTAAATAGCCCTTTAAATTACCTTTCATTTGAGTATAATATTGAGTGAAAACAAAATTTTCGATTTTTTGCAAAAAATCATGATGTATACACTGCCTTTTTTGCCAAAAAATGAAAATTTTTTTTTTTCACTCAATATTATACTCAAATGAAAGCTAGTACTAAGAGCATCTAATAAAACCACTTTTCACTGCGAAATTCCTTGTAGTTTCTAAGATAATGATGATTATGGAGGATCGACAATGGAATTTTTTATACATTTTAATGCAAAATCCATACTAAATCTAAGAATTTCTCAGAGATTTATGCACTGCTAAATAGCCCTTTAAATTACCTTTCATTTGAGTATAATATTGAGTGAAAACAAAATTTTCGATTTTTTGCAAAAAATCATGATGTATACACTGCCTTTTTTGCCAAAAAAATGAAAAAATTTTTTTTCACTCAATATTATACTCAAATGAAAGCTAGTACTAAGAGCATCTAATAAAACCACTTTTCACTGCGAAATTCCTTGTAGTTTCTAAGATAATGATGATTATGGAGGATCGACAATGGAATTTTTTTTATACATTTTAATGCAAAATCCATACTAAATCTAAGAATTTCTCAGAGATTTATGCACTGCTAAATAGCCCTTTAAATTACCTTTCATTTGAGTATAATATTGAGTGAAAACAAAATTTTCGATTTTTTGCAAAAAATCATGATGTATACACTGCCTTTTTTGCCAAAAAATTAAAAAATTTTTTTTCACTCAATATTATACTCAAATGAAAGCTAGTACTAAGAGCATCTAATAAAACCACTTTTCACTGCGAAATTCCTTGTAGTTTCTAAGATAATGATGATTATGGAGGATCGACAATGGAATTTTTTATACATTTTAATGCAAAATCCATACTAAATCTAAGAATTTCTCAGAGATTTATGCACTGCTAAATAGCCCTTTAAATTACCTTTCATTTGAGTATAATATTGAGTGAAAACAAAATTTTCGATTTTTTGCAAAAAATCATGATGTATACACTGCCTTTTTTGCCAAAAAATTAAAAAATTTTTTTTCACTCAATATTATACTCAAATGAAAGCTAGTACTAAGAGCATCTAATAAAACCACTTTTCACTGCGAAATTCCTTGTAGTTTCTAAGATAATGATGATTATGGAGGATCGACAATGGAATTTTTTATACATTTTAATGCAAAATCCATACTAAATCTAAGAATTTCTCAGAGATTTATGCACTGCTAAATAGCCCTTTAAATTACCTTTCATTTGAGTATAATATTGAGTGAAAACAAAATTTTCGATTTTTTGCAAAAAATACACTGCCTTTTTTGCCAAAAAATGAAAAAATTTTTTTTCACTCAATATTATACTCAAATGAAAGCTAGTACTAAGAGCATCTAATAAAACCACTTTTCACTGCGAAATTCCTTGTGGTTTCTAAGATAATGATGATTATGGAGGATCGACAATGGAATTTTTTATACATTTTAATGCAAAATCCATACTAAATCTAAGAATTTCTCAGAGATGTATGCACTGCTAAATAGCCCTTTAAATTACCTTTCATTTGAGTATAATATTGAGTGAAAACAAAATTTTCGATTTTTTGCAAAAAATCATGATGTATACACTGCCTTTTTTGCCAAAAAATGAAAAATTTTGTTTTCACTCAATATTATACTCAAATGAAAGCTAGTACTAAGAGCATCTAATAAAACCACTTTTCACTGCGAAATTCCTTGTAGTTTCTAAGATAATGATGATTATGGAGGATCGACAATGGAATTTTTTTATACATTTTAATGCAAAATCCATACTAAATCTAAGAATTTCTCAGAGATTTATGCACTGCTAAATAGCCCTTTAAATTACCTTTCATTTGAGTATAATATTGAGTGAAAACAAAATTTTCGATTTTTTGCAAAAAATCATGATGTATACACTGCCTTTTTTGCCAAAAAATGAAAAATTTTTTTTTCACTCAATATTATACTCAAATGAAAGCTAGTACTAAGAGCATCTAATAAAACCACTTTTCACTGCGAAATTCCTTGTAGTTTCTAAGATAATGATGATTATGGAGGATCGACAATGGATTTTTTTATACATTTTAATGCAAAATCCATACTAAATCTAAGAATTTCTCAGAGATTTATGCACTGCTAAATAGCCCTTTAAATTACCTTTCATTTGAGTATAATATTGAGTGAAAACAAAATTTTCGATTTTTTGCAAAAAATCATGATGTATACACTGCCTTTTTTGCCAAAAATGAAAAATTTTTTTTTCACTCAATATTATACTCAAATGAAAGCTAGTACTAAGAGCATCTAATAAAACCACTTTTCACTGCGAAATTCCTTGTAGTTTCTAAGTTAATGATGATTATGGAGGATCGACAATGGAATTTTTTATACATTTTAATGCAAAATCCATACTAAATCTAAGAATTTCTCAGAGATTTATGCACTGCTAAATAGCCCTTTAAATTACCTTTCATTTGAGTATAATATTGAGTGAAAACAAAATTTTCGATTTTTTGCAAAAAATCATGATGTATACACTGCCTTTTTTGCCAAAAAATGAAAAATTTTTTTTCACTCAATATTATACTCAAATGAAAGCTAGTACTAAGAGCATCTAATAAAACCACTTTTCACTGCGAAATTCCTTGTAGTTTCTAAGATAATGATGATTATGGAGGATCGACAATGGAATTTTTTATACATTTTAATGCAAAATCCATACTAAATCTAAGAATTTCTCAGAGATTTATGCACTGCTAAATAGCCCTTTAAATTACCTTTCATTTGAGTATAATATTGAGTGAAAACAAAATTTTCGATTTTTTGCAAAAAATCATGATGTATACACTGCCTTTTTTGCCAAAAAATGAAAAAATTTTTTTTCACTCAATATTATACTCAAATGAAAGCTAGTACTAAGAGCATCTAATAAAACCACTTTTCACTGCGAAATTCCTTGTGGTTTCTAAGATAATGATGATTATGGAGGATCGACAATGGAATTTTTTATACATTTTAATGCAAAATCCATACTAAATCTAAGAATTTCTCAGAGATGTATGCACTGCTAAATAGCCCTTTAAATTACCTTTCATTTGAGTATAATATTGAGTGAAAACAAAATTTTCGATTTTTTGCAAAAATCATGATGTATACACTGCCTTTTTTGCCAAAAAATGAAAAATTTTGTTTTCACTCAATATTATACTCAAATGAAAGCTAGTACTAAGAGCATCTAATAAAACCACTTTTCACTGCGAAATTCCTTGTAGTTTCTAAGATAATGATGATTATGGAGGATCGACAATGGAATTTTTTTATACATTTTAATGCAAAATCCATACTAAATCTAAGAATTTCTCAGAGATTTATGCACTGCTAAATAGCCCTTTAAATTACCTTTCATTTGAGTATAATATTGAGTGAAAACAAAATTTTCGATTTTTTGCAAAAAATCATGATGTATACACTGCCTTTTTTGCCAAAAAATGAAAAATTTTTTTTTCACTCAATATTATACTCAAATGAAAGCTAGTACTAAGAGCATCTAATAAAACCACTTTTCACTGCGAAATTCCTTGTAGTTTCTAAGATAATGATGATTATGGAGGATCGACAATGGATTTTTTTTATACATTTTAATGCAAAATCCATACTAAATCTAAGAATTTCTCAGAGATTTATGCACTGCTAAATAGCCCTTTAAATTACCTTTCATTTGAGTATAATATTGAGTGAAAACAAAATTTTCGATTTTTTGCAAAAAATCATGATGTATACACTGCCTTTTTTGCCAAAAAATGAAAAAATTTTTTTTCACTCAATATTATACTCAAATGAAAGCTAGTACTAAGAGCATCTAATAAAACCACTTTTCACTGCGAAATTCCTTGTAGTTTCTAAGATAATGATGATTATGGAGGATCGACAATGGAATTTTTTATACATTTTAATGCAAAATCCATACTAAATCTAAGAATTTCTCAGAGATTTATGCACTGCTAAATAGCCCTTTAAATTACCTTTCATTTGAGTATAATATTGAGTGAAAACAAAATTTTCGATTTTTTGCAAAAAATCATGATGTATACACTGCCTTTTTGCCAAAAAATGAAAAAATTTTTTTTCACTCAATATTATACTCAAATGAAAGCTAGTACTAAGAGCATCTAATAAAACCACTTTTCACTGCGAAATTCCTTGTGGTTTCTAAGATAATGATGATTATGGAGGATCGACAATGGAATTTTTTATACATTTTAATGCAAAATCCATACTAAATCTAAGAATTTCTCAGAGATGTATGCACTGCTAAATAGCCCTTTAAATTACCTTTCATTTGAGTATAATATTGAGTGAAAACAAAATTTTCGATTTTTTGCAAAAAATCATGATGTATACACTGCCTTTTTTGCCAAAAAATGAAAAATTTTGTTTTCACTCAATATTATACTCAAATGAAAGCTAGTACTAAGAGCATCTAATAAAACCACTTTTCACTGCGAAATTCCTTGTAGTTTCTAAGATAATGATGATTATGGAGGATCGACAATGGATTTTTTTTATACATTTTAATGCAAAATCCATACTAAATCTAAGAATTTCTCAGAGATTTATGCACTGCTAAATAGCCCTTTAAATTACCTTTCATTTGAGTATAATATTGAGTGAAAACAAAATTTTCGATTTTTTGCAAAAAATCATGATGTATACACTGCCTTTTTTGCCAAAAAATTAAAAATTTTTTTTCACTCAATATTATACTCAAATGAAAGCTAGTACTAAGAGCATCTAATAAAACCACTTTTCACTGCGAAATTCCTTGTAGTTTCTAAGATAATGATGATTATGGAGGATCGACAATGGAATTTTTTATACATTTTAATGCAAAATCCATACTAAATCTAAGAATTTCTCAGAGATGTATGCACTGCTAAATAGCCCTTTAAATTACCTTTCATTTGAGTATAATATTGAGTGAAAACAAAATTTTCGATTTTTTGCAAAAAATCATGATGTATACACTGCCTTTTTTGCCAAAAAATGAAAAATTTTGTTTTCACTCAATATTATACTCAAATGAAAGCTAGTACTAAGAGCATCTAATAAAACCACTTTTCACTGCGAAATTCCTTGTAGTTTCTAAGATAATGATGATTATGGAGGATCGACAATGGAATTTTTTTATACATTTTAATGCAAAATCCATACTAAATCTAAGAATTTCTCAGAGATTTATGCACTGCTAAATAGCCCTTTAAATTACCTTTCATTTGAGTATAATATTGAGTGAAAACAAAATTTTCGATTTTTTGCAAAAAATCATGATGTATACACTGCCTTTTTTGCCAAAAAATTAAAAAATTTTTTTTCACTCAATATTATACTCAAATGAAAGCTAGTACTAAGAGCATCTAATAAAACCACTTTTCACTGCGAAATTCCTTGTAGTTTCTAAGATAATGATGATTATGGAGGATCGACAATGGAATTTTTTATACATTTTAATGCAAAATCCATACTAAATCTAAGAATTTCTCAGAGATTTATGCACTGCTAAATAGCCCTTTAAATTACCTTTCATTTGAGTATAATATTGAGTGAAAACAAAATTTTCGATTTTTTGCAAAAAATCATGATGTATACACTGCCTTTTTTGCCAAAAAAATGAAAAAATTTTTTTTCACTCAATATTATACTCAAATGAAAGCTAGTACTAAGAGCATCTAATAAAACCACTTTTCACTGCGAAATTCCTTGTAGTTTCTAAGATAATGATGATTATGGAGGATCGACAATGGAATTTTTTATACATTTTAATGCAAAATCCATACTAAATCTAAGAATTTCTCAGAGATTTATGCACTGCTAAATAGCCCTTTAAATTACCTTTCATTTGAGTATAATATTGAGTGAAAACAAAATTTTCGATTTTTTGCAAAAAATCATGATGTATACACTGCCTTTTTTGCCAAAAAAATGAAAAAATTTTTTTCACTCAATATTATACTCAAATGAAAGCTAGTACTAAGAGCATCTAATAAAACCACTTTTGACTGCGAAATTCCTTGTAGTTTCTAAGATAATGATGATTATGGAGGATCGACAATGGAAATTTTTTATACATTTTAATGCAAAATCCATACTAAATCTAAGAATTTCTCAGAGATTTATGCACTGCTAAATAGCCCTTTAAATTACCTTTCATTTGAGTATAATATTGAGTGAAAACAAAATTTTCGATTTTTGCAAAAAATCATAATGTATACACTGCCTTTTTTGCCAAAAAATGAAAAAATTTTTTTCACTCAATATTATACTCAAATGAAAGCTAGTACTAAGAGCATCTAATAAAACCACTTTTCACTGCGAAATTCCTTGTAGTTTCTAAGATAATGATGATTATGGAGGATCGACAATGGAATTTTTTATACATTTTAATGCAAAATCCATACTAAATCTAAGAATTTCTCAGAGATTTATGCACTGCTAAATAGCCCTTTAAATTACCTTTCATTTGAGTATAATATTGAGTGAAAACAAAATTTTCGATTTTTTGCAAAAAATCATAATGTATACACTGCCTTTTTTGCCAAAAAAATGAAAAAATTTTTTTCACTCAATATTATACTCAAATGAAAGCTAGTACTAAGAGCATCTAATAAAACCACTTTTCACTGCGAAATTCCTTGTAGTTTCTAAGATAATGATGATTATGGAGGATCGACAATGGAATTTTTTATACATTTTAATGCAAAATCCATACTAAATCTAAGAATTTCTCAGAGATTTATGCACTGCTAAATAGCCCTTTAAATTACCTTTCATTTGAGTATAATATTGAGTGAAAACAAAATTTTCGATTTTTTGCAAAAAATCATGATGTATACACTGCCTTTTTTGCCAAAAAAATGAAAAAATTTTTTTCACTCAATATTATACTCAAATGAAAGCTAGTACTAAGAGCATCTAATAAAACCACTTTTCACTGCGAAATTCCTTGTAGTTTCTAAGATAATGATGATTATGGAGGATCGACAATGGAATTTTTTATACATTTTAATGCAAAATCCATACTAAATCTAAGAATTTCTCAGAGATTTATGCACTGCTAAATAGCCCTTTAAATTACCTTTCATTTGAGTATAATATTGAGTGAAAACAAAATTTTCGATTTTTTGCAAAAAATCATGATGTATACACTGCCTTTTTTGCCAAAAAAATGAAAAAATTTTTTTTCACTCAATATTATACTCAAATGAAAGCTAGTACTAAGAGCATCTAATAAAACCACTTTTCACTGCGAAATTCCTTGTAGTTTCTAAGATAATGATGATTATGGAGGATCGACAATGGAATTTTTTTATACATTTTAATGCAAAATCCATACTAAATCTAAGAATTTCTCAGAGATTTATGCACTGCTAAATAGCCCTTTAAATTACCTTTCATTTGAGTATAATATTGAGTGAAAACAAAATTTTCGATTTTTTGCAAAAAATCATGATGTATACACTGCCTTTTTTGCCAAAAAAATTAAAAAATTTTTTTTCACTCAATATTATACTCAAATGAAAGCTAGTACTAAGAGCATCTAATAAAACCACTTTTCACTGCGAAATTCCTTGTAGTTTCTAAGATAATGATGATTATGGAGGATCGACAATGGAATTTTTTATACATTTTAATGCAAAATCCATACTAAATTTAAGAATTTCTCAGAGATTTATGCACTGCTAAATAGCCCTTTAAATTACCTTTCATTTGAGTATAATATTGAGTGAAAACAAAATTTTCGATTTTTTGCAAAAAATCATGATGTATACACTGCCTTTTTTGCCAAAAAATGAAAAATTTTTTTTCACTCAATATTATACTCAAATGAAAGCTAGTACTAAGAGCATCTAATAAAACCACTTTTCACTGCGAAATTCCTTGTAGTTTCTAAGATAATGATGATTATGGAGGATCGACAATGGAATTTTTTATACATTTTAATGCAAAATCCATACTAAATCTAAGAATTTCTCAGAGATTTATGCACTGCTAAATAGCCCTTTAAATTACCTTTCATTTGAGTATAATATTGAGTGAAAACAAAATTTTCGATTTTTTGCAAAAAATCATGATGTATACACTGCCTTTTTTGCCAAAAAAATGAAAAAATTTTTTTCACTCAATATTATACTCAAATGAAAGCTAGTACTAAGAGCATCTAATAAAACCACTTTTCACTGCGAAATTCCTTGTAGTTTCTAAGATAATGATGATTATGGAGGATCGACAATGGAATTTTTTATACATTTTAATGCAAAATCCATACTAAATCTAAGAATTTCTCAGAGATTTATGCACTGCTAAATAGCCCTTTAAATTACCTTTCATTTGAGTATAATATTGAGTGAAAACAAAATTTTCGATTTTTTGCAAAAAATCATGATGTATACACTGCCTTTTTTGCCAAAAAAATGAAAAAATTTTTTTCACTCAATATTATACTCAAATGAAAGCTAGTACTAAGAGCATCTAATAAAACCACTTTTCACTGCGAAATTCCTTGTAGTTTCTAAGATAATGATGATTATGGAGGATCGACAATGGAATTTTTTATACATTTTAATGCAAAATCCATACTAAATCTAAGAATTTCTCAGAGATTTATGCACTGCTAAATAGCCCTTTAAATTACCTTTCATTTGAGTATAATATTGAGTGAAAACAAAATTTTCGATTTTTTGCAAAAAATCATGATGTATACACTGCCTTTTTTGCCAAAAAAATGAAAAAATTTTTTTCACTCAATATTATACTCAAATGAAAGCTAGTACTAAGAGCATCTAATAAAACCACTTTTCACTGCGAAATTCCTTGTAGTTTCTAAGATAATGATGATTATGGAGGATCGACAATGGAATTTTTTTATACATTTTAATGCAAAATCCATACTAAATCTAAGAATTTCTCAGAGATTTATGCACTGCTAAATAGCCCTTTAAATTACCTTTCATTTGAGTATAATATTGAGTGAAAACAAAATTTTCGATTTTTTGCAAAAAATCATGATGTATACACTGCCTTTTTTGCCAAAAAAATGAAAAAATTTTTTTTCACTCAATATTATACTCAAATGAAAGCTAGTACTAAGAGCATCTAATAAAACCACTTTTCACTGCGAAATTCCTTGTAGTTTCTAAGATAATGATGATTATGGAGGATCGACAATGGAATTTTTTATACATTTTAATGCAAAATCCATACTAAATTTAAGAATTTCTCAGAGATTTATGCACTGCTAAATAGCCCTTTAAATTACCTTTCATTTGAGTATAATATTGAGTGAAAACAAAATTTTCGATTTTTTGCAAAAAATCATGATGTACACACTGCCTTTTTTGCCAAAAAATGAAAAATTTTTTTTCACTCAATATTATACTCAAATGAAAGCTAGTACTAAGAGCATCTAATAAAACCACTTTTCACTGCGAAATTCCTTGTAGTTTCTAAGATAATGATGATTATGGAGGATCGACAATGGAATTTTTTATACATTTTAATGCAAAATCCATACTAAATCTAAGAATTTCTCAGAGATTTATGCACTGCTAAATAGCCCTTTAAATTACCTTTCATTTGAGTATAATATTGAGTGAAAACAAAATTTTCGATTTTTTGCAAAAAATCATGATGTATACACTGCCTTTTTTGCCAAAAAAATGAAAAAATTTTTTTCACTCAATATTATACTCAAATGAAAGCTAGTACTAAGAGCATCTAATAAAACCACTTTTCACTGCGAAATTCCTTGTAGTTTCTAAGATAATGATGATTATGGAGGATCGACAATGGAATTTTATA